>JAXBDA010000762.1:0-72042 GCA_036023075.1 Gaultheria prostrata | reverse complement strand
CTCTCACCCTTTAAAATAAGGTAGTGATCCCAGAAATACAGTGAAATATATATATATATATATATATATATATATATATATATATATTTCTTTTTTTCTTTTTTTTGCAATGGATATAGATTTAATATGTGTAGATGATAGAAGCAAAAGCCGACAATGATAATATGACAATAAATTTTGCTAGCTATCCCGTTGAGCATGGAAGATTGCATCATTTTGGCAATTTTATAATTTTGATTTCCCAGTCTTGTTAACTGCCACTCGTGGCATTGGTTAGAATCACGTAAAGAAACGCAACATTTTTTAGTTTTAGGATAACATCTATTGATTGAAGTAAATCATATATTTATATATATATATATAATATTTGAATATATGTGGGGTTTGTTTTCAGTAATGTACTTCTAATCTTACGGTAGATTGAGTTTAGCTGACTTTATGAAAATGAAATTTTTTACAATCAGCCCGCAGGGCTGTCGTTAAGGGGAACTCTTTCGGGTAAGAGTTTTCAAAAAGTATAAGAACTCTTGCGTGCAAGAGTTTGATAGAAGGATGGATGAAAATTCACGAACACCTTGTATATTGTTACATTTTTTGCCGATTAAAAAAAAGTTATCCTATATTGTTAGATTTCTTGTTTTCTTGAGTTTGAAATATTCTTGGAATTTGCTAGCTGAAAATACAAACGGTAGATAATCTGTAGCAGGAGAATGAGCTAATTATTAGGCACTCCTGGCAGGAAGAAAAACTAAATAGAATCAAGACATTAATAAAGGTTAAAATTATATAGTTTTTCCTCATGTATACTCTTTTTGGAGTTTTTGAATTAATCTAACAACCCTGATCACTAGGAGATTATTGGGGCAAAGCCTAACCGGACTAACTTTATTATTGAATTACATTTCATAAAAGTGACGTCAAATTTTTGTGAATTATTACTCTGTCTCCATGAGATAAATTTAAAAAGTAAAATGTAATGTTAAAAATTTAAAAGCCTCTCAAAAAGTTGACAAGACAAACTAGGAGTAATATTTTTGAATCTTTTTTTTTTATCATAATTATATACTTTTAGATTTCTTCCGTCGATGGGAACAAATAATACACAAGAAATTCATGCAAAACTAACAAAAATTCATAAAATAAAATAAAAAGATTACGAAATACAGTACAAACCCAGTCTGTCTAATGGTCTATTTAATTTGAAATTCAGAAAATAAATAGAAAAGGAAAATGAAGAGAAAGTTTGAGAGAAAATTTTACTTTTTGTTCTTCTCTACCCTTTTATGTCGCTTCTAATTTCCCACTACAAAGAATTTTATAAAATTTTCCCTTCTTTTCTCTTTTTTTCTACGAGTTCCAAACATAAGCTAAAAGTACCATATTTAGAACCCAAAGAAAATTCCCAAAATAGAGGCAAAAGTACAATAATACTCTGTACGGATGGAACTTTAAAATTAGCAGTTCAAGCTTTTAAAGTGAAAGGCACCTTTTTCATCTTCATCTAGAGCGATTTAACAATATGCTCTTGGATAAACTCTAGGATCTTCATCTACAAAGGTTCCATCTATCTATTAGAAAAGGAAAATGCGATGGGTACACCACTCATATATACAAATCATATGCATCAAGTTAATTCTTCCGGACAAGAGTTAGACTCTTCCGTGTAAGAATAAAACTATTCCGTATAAGAGTCAGTATAGTGTATATTTAATGTGCGTGATGGTATACGCATAACATTGTTGCTTTAAAAACTACTAGGATATACTCTCTCTCTCTCTCTTCTCTATCTGTGTGTCCGATCTTGATTTCTGATTTAGGATAACTTTTATTGTACAAAAAGTGGATCTTACATCACATTAGTGGATCAGTTATTTTATTAACCATATGAAAAGATCATTGACCTAAATCTCTCTCTTTCACTCCTGAAAAGGTTGGAAGAGGGGTTCCTGGTGAGGGGTTTTTGGAGAGCGTCATTGGTGAGCGTATCCGGGCTGTCCAAAAGTACTTTGGACAACCCAGATTTTTTCATGGAAGAGTCCAAAATTGGAAAAATTTGGCTGTCGATTGCCGAGATGGATCGACCCGGATACACTCACTAAAGGTGCTCTCCAGGGGCGCTCACCAGCATCCCCGGTCCCGGGGTTGGTTTTAGGTAAGAGATGAGGTATCATTTTGTACATTGAACCTGGAATTGCGCTAAAGATAATTGAAGTCGTTGTAATTCTGTCCACACCCCATCCCGTCTGTCGTCTGAGGTTAAGTTTTAACTGTCATCTAAAATGATTCTGAGGTTAAGTTTCAACAGTCATCTAAAATGATTAAGTTTCCTGTGTGGCTTTTAATACTTCCGATTTTTATTTGCTAAAAGCAGCAAAGTGATTTTAACAATTTGTTTTGTGCAAAAATAGTATCTGAGTATATGAGAGAAAATTAGATTTTCAGCAATTTAGCTTTTATCTAATGGAAACCAAAAGTGATTTTAGCAACCTTGCTAAAACTCAAACTTTTATGGAATTTCCCATTTTAGCAAATTGGAAACGAAACTTCAATTTGCTAAAACTCAGATTTTCACGAAATTTACAGTGAGTTATTCTACTCGTATACATCAATTACTAAAATCTCATATGCCGGGTGAGTTTACCGTTTTTACATTGTAGTCAAAAGTGAGTATAATTTCCGTAAATGGTATTTTTATGATGTATGTGAGGAGAATGACTTGTCTTCATGTTGTAGACAATTGAAAAAAAATACTGAAAATATCATTTAGACAATAGTGGAAATCTTTAGCCATAGTGGAAACAACTTGTCTATTGCTATCAGTTCGAAGACGAAAATATTTAGAGGAAACTCATCCTGAGTACCCACACCTCATACTAATTAAAATGGCTAGGGTCTCGTTAAAAAAAAAAGGTTACCGGAACACCCTACATAGTTTCGAAATGAACCAATCTACTGGAGTTTGAGTTCGTGTTTGCTCATTAAATATTTAAGGTCGTTTTGTTAAGTAGACAAATTAAACTTGGATATTTTTTGAAGCGCGTTAGATAGTCAAACCAAGCTCGAATAAGTTATTACTCGGCCGGTGGACTGCTAATGTATTAAAAATTCAAGCTACTCATGATAGGCTCGTGTTCATTTCGATTAAAGCTTGTTTGATAGTGACTCGTCTCATGAACAAACTAAGCTTCAACATATTTTAGAACTCATTTAGGGTTTGTTGGAACTTGTGGAAAAGAAGAGAAAAGAAAAGAAAAGAAAATTTTGAGAATTTTCTCTTCCATTATTTGGTTTCGAGAGAAAATAGTAGTATTGTGCACAGAACTATTTTCTCTCCATTTTTCCCATTTTCCTCTAATTCCAAACACTACATTAGTTCTAAAAAAAATTGATCAATCACCTCTCAACTCGTTTACCACCCCTACTTCCAAGCTACCCCTATCTTCAACAAGTGTGGGTGAATATTACCTAGTGAGGCCTACATCAAGTTTGACCTCAAAAATCAAATCCAAAGTGGCTTGGTTAAAATTATGTATTATATGCGAAACTCACATTTACTAGAGCCAACTACAAATTTAACTCAATTGGATATTGATAAGTATAAATCGATCAGGCCTGCTCAGCTTGGCTTTGACTAATCTGCTTAGCCTCTTAACTCCAAACACATCAGATAACTATGGATCATCCTATCCCGAACAAGACTTACAGGTGAACTGGGACTCTCCCACACTACCTAAAACCCCACGAGAATAATCACAAACACTCCAACCCTTATCAGGCTCCATCTCTGACGGGATAAGAAGGCTCCAATCATTGGACTCTATTGGTGCCATCCTTATCAACAACCAATGATACTACACCCCAGTCCTAGAGGGACTCTACTTTTTAATTCGCCTATATATTCAACCCTCATGCAGTGAGGATAGGTAACGTAACTCTTGCACTTCTACTTGCTTGAGCTTTACTCTATATTTTTCACAAATATACTGACTTAGGTATCAGAGAGATATTGGCTGACACTACATTGGTGTCAAGTTCTCTCTTGCAGAAAAAAAGTTCAAAAAAATTTCGAGTTAATAAAAAAAAATTTGCCATCCAAAAAAAAATTCTCTCTTGCAGGTGATCCAGATTGAGCTCATCGGAAATCGATTCATCAGATATTAATGAGTATTTGATCCAAAGTGTTAGAATAATATAAGAAAAGATTATATTACCATGTTTTCCAGGTTTTATCATTATCTTTCTTGTTTAGACTAGGATATTATTCAACCAAGGGCTTGTAGCCTAGCAGTTATCTCCTGGTTCCCCCACAAGGGAGATTAGGGTTCGAGTCTCAGAAGAGGCGTTTGGGGTTTAGGGCTATGGATAGCTTCTAGACCCTCTCTGAACTAACTCATTAACTCTCCCGTTAACCCCCACTGATGTATATATATCGAATGACAAAAAAAAAAAGGAAAAAAGACTAGGCTATTATTCTTGTTTCCTTGTTTTCTAAAGTTACCTTGTTATGTATGTTTTCCTAAGTTGTTTAGGTTTTACTCACCAAGCCTTGTAGCCTTTATAGAGGCATGTTTTTTTTTTTTAAGCTAGGCAAAAGAACTTTATAAAGGCATGTTAGGATTATATTTTATGCACATCAATAAAAACAAGTTTGTTGTTAATTGTTTCTTAACACGCGCATTCAATTCTTGGTTTAAAATCCAATACTAAAAGGCATTAATGCCTAAACACCAAGTTATTCATTTAAGTGATATCCCTCACGCTAGCTGGAGGATAAACAATCTTCCCTCACTTTTTTTTGATGGTTGAATAACATTAAACTATCCCCAAAACATTATACTCAGGTGTTCAGGCCAGCTTTCGCACACCTCAACTAATTTTGGAAATCCAATCCTACCGTCCACCAATTGAGACCCTATTTAAAGTCAAAGCATAGCTCATACACAAAACACTAAAGACACACACATTCATAACTACCAACAACACACACTCATAATGACAATCACACACAAAGGACACATGTGTCTCGACCCTTTAGTTATTGCCAGATTGTGTAACCAATTTGGAATGAGGGTAACATACCCAAATTAAGCTAGGTTGTGGGTATTTCTTTTGTGATCAGACTTCTTTAATTATTTTGTAAGAAAACTTTTTGTTGGGAGATCTTGAAAAAATTCAACTCAATCGATGTTGGTAAGTAGTTGATTTAAAAAATCCAATTCTCCTCTATTTAATTCTAGACCTAGGAATTGGATTTTTGGATCAATTTATTACTGATATTAATTAGTTGAATTTTCGAATCATCCTAACATAGTATATCTCATTTCTTAGAAAATGGAGGATTATGATCATTGAAAGATAATTCACAACATGCCTCACTAAGAGCATCCTCATCAGCCTCAACAAAAATTGGACCAAATTTAACCTCAAAAACACCTTTTACAAATTAGCAAGTCACTTTTTCAAAAACTCAAAAAATCAGACTCTCTATTCTAACTTCACTATATTAAACTATTCTTTCTTTTTACTCATACTTTCCCAAAAAAAAACACTACTTTAACTAAAGAGAGAGAGAGAGAAAAAAAAATTTATTAAAATAATCATTAACCAGTGAACAGTGACTCTACCCAAATACCGGGTTACTGTAGCAAAGTTACAATTTGCAAAAAAATTATTGAGGCTGATTTTGGGGTCCTTTTTTCCTTTTGGCTCAACAAAATACCCATCAGGGGCATTTGCCTCCCCTGATGAGGATGCTCTAAATGGACTAAAGTCTAGTTCAGTATGCCTTGTCTATCCCAGACTCACCACAATGATCTGAACTTTGTTTATTTCATTGAGCTCATTAACTACTTCAAGTATGAGGAAAACCATGTTCATTGGATACGGATCAACGACTTATTGGAACATATTTATTTGGTGGCGGAGGTGGAGGGTAAAGAATGGGTGGTGGATAAGGAAACGGTGGCAGAGGTGGCCGAATAAATTTCCGGCAATAAGGAAGGCGGGGACATTTTCGTAATTGGCTAACTGAAAATTTTCGTAATACTATATTTGTTTTTCTTTAAGGCGATTTCTATTCGCAACCCATTTTTTGCTATTTTGCTCCCACCTTTTTTTAACCACTTCAAATTCTAAAAGAAACCCACATTTTGCTAATTCCAACCCAAAAATTCCCTTAAGTTTCCCATTTTACCCTCCACCGCTTCACCACCTCCCGTCGCCCCTCACCTCCATAGCCACCGCCACCACTCACCTCCATAACCACCACCACTGAAAAATATCCATTTCCTAAAACAAGAATCAAAATCTAACCTAATCTCCCTCCCTTCTCTATCTCTATCCCTGTCTCCATCATCCCCACCTTAGACCCGTTACCACCGCCACCAAGAACGGCGCACCAGCGCCAAGAACGGCGCAACACCTGTTTCTTCCTCCCCTTCTCTCTCTGTCTCTCTCGCGTTTGTCCCTCTCTGTTCGTCTCTCTTCGCGTCTGTCCATCTTCCCAATAACAACAACAGGAACCACCACCACCACCAACGAAATCTGATTCTGAAATCCATCGCCATCAACACCACCACCATGAGTTGTACTGGTAGGATACTGGTACAAATGGATTCGAAGGGCAAGAATTTAACTTGTCATATTGCATAATCTGAAAGATATGTAACTTGTCGAATTGTATAATCTGAAAGGAATAAATATATTCAGATTCTAACATTCGATGTGTTTATTTTTTCAATTTAGATTCCTATTTGTTTTAGCAAAAAAATTGTTACTGATAGCTTCTTGGATTGTATAATCTGAACCAAATGTAACTCATCAGATTCTAAGGTACGACAATTATATTAGTTTTCAGATTGTATAATCTGATAGGCATTTGTTACCAGTGCGCTACTGGTTCAAAGGGTTCTCACGAGTTAGATGAAGTACTGCATTCGAGTTGTCCTGGTAGGATACGAGAAATGTTGCTTCCATGGACGAGGGGTAGCAAGAGAACTAGACAAGGTGTGAGAGATGTGATTTTCGGAGGGTGGTGGTGGTAATGGAGGTGAGTGGTGATGGTTATGGAGGTGAGTGGTGGCGGTGGGATTTCAGTGGTGGTGGCGGCTATGGAAGTGAGTGGCGGTGGTGGCTAGGAGGAAGGAGGTAGAAGAAGGATAATATAGTCTTTATACTTTAGGGTATTTTTGTCTTAAAAGTGAAAAAAAAAAGAGTGGGAGGAAAATAGCAAAAAGTGGATTGCCAATAGAAATCACCTTTTATTTTTGGTGCCGGTATTGAGAACATTAAGTGGGATGGAAGTAGAATTTGTTAGGATTTTTGAAACTCCACAACGCCCTACGGATCTTGGGAACAATGAATCACAGAAATCGCAAAGACAAATAATGGTGCATAATGAAAAACGGAAAGAAAGTGCGAGACACAAGATATACGTAGAAAACCTCAACGCGAGGAAATACCACGGGAGCCACACTAGACCACTATGAAATCGATCAACCAGAGTACAAGTTTTCTCGCAATCTCTCTGAGATTCGCGTTTTCTCTCGCCTTTCTCTGTTTTTCTCTAAAAACTGATAACCCTAATTATGAGCAAACTGTTAAATAAATAGGTCGGGCCCTATGGCTGAAATTACACACGGAGGTCAAAAAATATCATTTTCTCTACAGTCCGGGGTACGACTTTACCCCCGGTATAAATCACTGCTGAAGGTTGTCTGCACCCCAACAGAATTATCCTTGACATTACAAGTTTGTTATTCATTTTTTTTTTCTGAACTGAGAAGTCTGTCACAAAATAAACGACATGCCCCACATTGTATTCCGGAATCGAGTCCCACTTCTCCCTCCCCATATAATAGAGTAGGAAAGACGAATGACAAAAAAAAAAAACGACAGTCGAAAGCAGTCAAAAGTTTAGTTTGATGATAATAATAAAAAATGTCAAAAGTTTAGTTTCATGACAAAAAAAAGAAAGAACCGGAATTGAGCCATTATTTTATTGTGAATATACGGAAAGATTGTTTGGTTAAGGACCATTTTCTTTCTTTCTTTTCTTTTGATCGGGTTAAGGACCATTTTTTGACCTCATTGGTTATAGATTTCGGGGTTCTAAGTTAGGAATTAGTTTAAGTCAAATTTTAAATCGATGTATTATGAGAGAATGACGTATTTTGTAAATCACATTGAATTAATTTTGAGTTTAAATCAGAAATTGAAAGAAGGCAAAATATAAATAAATAAATAAAATGGACTCTTTCAATTTTCAATCATCTGTTTGACTTTTTTATTTTCGCCGACCATTTACATGTCGATGGCCATGTTTTGGCCACAAGTATTGACTTATTCTGAGATTAAAGAAAAAATATTAGAAAGTTATTCTATTCATTTAAATGAGCTAGCACCTCGCCACTCATGCACGCTCTGCGACGATCATTGGGTCAATTCTTATCACCGTCACAAACGTTCACTATAGATTTGAACTTCGACTTGACAGGTGAGATCTTTCGCTCTGTAGTGCATGCCTGAGAGCAACTCAAGCTGAGTTATGAATTTAACCTGATTTGCGAAGATTATTCTTCAGTAATTTTACGAAACCCAAAATATACTATAAATAAAAAAAAAATTGAAAAAAAATGCAGGGACCAAATACCTGGTTGTGTTCGGTTATGATTCTAAAGAACTGGTTTCCACTTTTTCAGACGGCCCCCCATGGCAGCCTTTGTTTTCTCACTCCTCTCCATTTGGAGAAATACAACTCTAATACATATCTTGTGCAAGATGGAACCGTGGGACTCACTTTGAAGACCCACACAAATGATCAAAGCCGTTCATTAGTTCTAAAATTATTCTTTGAGTCATCTAGTAAAAAATCAGGTCAATCGTATAATCTTAAGTACTTGATCCAGTTGTCTAACTTTCTTTCAAACTTCTGTCAAAATTCAGGATCCTAAATTGTGAATGAAAAATTAGAAGACAGATCAACCACTTATAATTTTTTGAATGAGCTGATTTTTTTAGGAGTGACTAAAAAAATTATTAAAAAATAAATGACCGGCACGGATCATTTGTGTGGGTCTTCAAAATGGGTTCCACAAACTCACCTCTCACAAGATATTTATTAGTAGAATAGTATTTCTCCAAATGGAGAGGGGTGAGAAAATAAAGGCTGCCGTCGGGGGCCATTCTGAAAAAGTGGTAACCGGTTCTGTAGAACCATTTCCGAACACAACACTGTAGTCCGCCCCTGCTTATACAATTATACAGTTTCTATTGAATTGCTTCATTGTTTGCTAATACTCCCTCCGTTCCTAAATAAGATCCCCACTTTCTCTTTCTTGGCTTTTTTCAAATCAAAAAATAAAGTACTCTCGTGTATCATTTTTCGAATTATTTTGCACCGAATTAAAGTACTCGTCAAGTACTTTAATTTAGTGAGAAAAAATTCGAAAAATGATTTACGGAAGTAGTTCAATTTTTTGATTTGAAAAATGACACGACTTTTCGTAGTGAAACATTAATTTGGAACGGAGGGAGTACTAATTACCAAGAAAATTAAGATGAAAAAGATATGTTTAGGTAGGAGACACAACCAGGCAAAAATAAATAGTGACACGCAGCATTTCGTTTCAAATACTGCTCCATGGACACCACAAATTGAAGAGAAATATACTTGTAATTGAATTTTGCTCAGAAAGTTCATTACTTTTGAGTCCTTTTCAGATCCCTTTCATTTCCTATGCGTTGCAAAACAGAAAGAAACCTTTCAGTTGCATCACACACTTTTACACCTCTATTTCTTATCTTTATTTTCGATGCTCAGGGTATCCGAGCCAGTTTATGCGTAAATGACTAATTTCCTTCTCTGCCAAAAATTTACTCCGGGAATGGGGAATTGGCGAATTCACAAAAAGATTTCTCTCTTGCAGTCTAGCCCAAAAAGTTGTCAAGTTTCGAACCGGGAATCATGATTTACAAGTCATCACTCTTAACCTCTATTTCTCTGCACCTTCCAATATCTCTATCTGGTGATGATCAACCCTCATGGTAGGAGAAATGTAACAAAGAACCCAACTTAAAAAATACTCCCTCCGTCCCAATTTCATAGTCCACTTTCACTTTTTCCATTCTATTTTCAATGGCCTATATCTTTCAATTTATAATATTTTTTAAGATTTCCAAAATTTTGTTTTATAAAACTAATTGAGATCTATCAAATAAGATCCATATTGCATATACAAAGTCTTATATATTACAAGATATAAACATTTTTTTCATCAAATTGGAATAGTAACATGGACTATCAATTTGGGACGGAGGGAGTACTAGCATATCGTCTGTACTCTCTCTCTCTCTCATAGTGTCATAGGTCCATTATTTGTTTGTTTTGTAAGTTTGTATGTTTACTTCAGCAGATTAATTTATCTATATATGCTTACTCACCGCACACTATCTCATTCACGCGAGCCCCAAGCACCCCTCCACTCCTCAGTGTTGTTGCCTTGAGATCTTTCAAAATCTCTCTCTCTCTCTCTCTCTGAGAATCCCTCTACTTTGCTCATTTGAAGTCTCATTCAACCTTCCGTCTACATTTGAAACTTCTTATATGTAGTAGTTGAACCGTTTGCTTTCCTCACAAGGGTCTTTTGTTAAATAATGTAAGATTGGAGCAGTTTTGTCTCTTTTTAAATCAATGCCCATTTGCTCTCAACTGATCTGAAACATTTCCACTCAGATTCTAGTAATGGGTTCTCGCTAGTTTCTTTGTTCAATCTGCAGACATTTGTGCTATTGGGTTTTTCTTGGCTTCTATTGATGCCCATTTGTTTGAACTAGTTCTGAAGCAGATTAAATCCTATTTGGGATAATGGGTATTCGCTAATTTCTTGGTTTCTGAATCTTCAGCTCATATTTTCCTCGAATTTTTGGCATATAAATTGAAACCATGTAATCAGTTTTACCTTTTTGTGCATTTGCTTCTTTTTGAGTGCCTTTGGTAGGAATTAGTTCACGAAGAAGGCCCTTTCAATTATGTAAGCAAAAGAGCAGAGGTGATGGATCTGATCTTTGTTAAGCCAACTTCAAGTTGAGATCTGAGCAAATGGAGAGTGTCTATTTATTCCGTTAGTATTTCACCATACAAAACTACAAATGAATTCAGTTCGTTAGTCTCTTATACTTTTTCCCTACTCATGGAAATCAAGTAGTCACAAATTTTGCAGGGAATTTGTAACTAACTGGTTCTTTTGACCTTATAACTCTATTGAAATGTAAATTTGCTAACTTTATATGTACTAATTATGGACCTCATTTGGGGTCAATATCCTTCATAAAACAGTACAACCCCTCACTCAGTGGTGGGTTTGCTGCCCATACTTTTCTTAAGTTTTGCTTATGCAAATCCAGTTACCATAATATCTTTGGCCTCTCAAGTTCCTTGAATCTTTATCCGTGCCATTCGTGCCAATCACGTCTTGTCCTGGTTTATCGTTTTTTTCCGAATTCCTCCTTGTTTGCTTAATTTCGAGTTATCATGGAAGAGACATTTGTTCCTTTCCGTGGAATTACGAATGATCTAAAAGGAAGATTGCTGTGCTACAAGCAAGATTGGACTGGTGGATTACGTGCCGGTATCAGGTGTTTCTGACCCTTCCATTAGCTCATATTTCAATTGTCTATGTTTTAAATATTTTGTTGAAGATAATTTATTTAAGCTCATACCAATTCATAATAGAAAGCATTCCTTATAGTCATGTTTATGACACAACATTATCGCAAGAATTGAGTACTTATGTAGATGCCATGTATCATTCTTGCATTTTTGTTTATCAGGATCCTGGCTCCAACAACATACATATTTTTTGCTTCAGCAATTCCAGTTATATCTTTTGGGGAGCAACTAGAAAGAAATACAGGTTCTAAGCCAGTTTTTTAACTTACCCACTATATTATCTAATGGAAAGTTGACTTTTGTCATGTGTGAATTTGGTATAGATGGAACTATAACTGCAGTTCAAACTCTTGCATCAACTTCACTTTGTGGAATCATTCACTCCATTATTGGGGGACAACCACTTCTCATACTAGGTGTGGCCGAGCCAACTGTGTTAATGTACACATTTATGTTCGACTTTGCAAAGGATCGAAATGACTTGGGGCCGAAACTTTTCTTAGCCTGGACCGGATGGTATTTTTGAACACTCTTGTAACTTGAACATATACATTTGGTGTTAATCAAAAACTAATTCAACATTTTTTGTTCAGGGTTTGTGTGTGGACCGCCCTTTTGCTTTTCATGCTGGCAATTTTGGGTGCATGTTCCATAATCAATAGATTTACACGTGTGGCTGGTGAATTATTCGGACTTCTAATTGGAATGCTCTTTGTGCAGCAGGCTATTAGGGTAAAGCATGCCATATCTCAATCTTCTTGAAATCATGTTTGTGATAAATTAAAATGTACCAGATAATGAAATTAAAATGTACCAGATCTTCAATTTTAAAATTTATTTGTTCCCTTTTCTTCCCACCATCAATTGCATAGCATGCTGATATGTTTTCTTTCTCGTACTATATTTGAAATTGTGTGTACCATGGCAGGGAGTGGTGGAGGAGTTTGGGATACCCAAGAGAGAAAATCCTAAACAGGTTGCACTTCAGCCTTCTTGGCGCTTTGGAAATGGAATGTTTGCATTGGTTCTATCTTTTGGCCTTCTTTTTACTGCATTGAGGAGTCGGAAAGCTAGGTCCTGGCGCTATGGGACAGGTGCACATTTTTTTCTGTTGAAACTCTTGATTAAAAGAGAAATGAACTTGTTGCGTCTTAGGTAGATACATTGCAAGTTTGAAGCTTACATTACGGCCACTACTTCACCTGAAGTAGTTTATCTCCGAGTATCTAACTCTTAAATTGCTTATAAGGCTCGCTGCGGGGATTTATCGCTGATTATGGGGTCCCGCTTATGGTGCTTGTATGGACTGCTATATCTTATGCACCAGTTAATAACGTCCCAAAAGGAATACCAAGGAGGCTTTTCAGTCCAAATCCATGGTCTCCTGGTGCATACTCAAATTGGACTGTTGTCAAGGTTTTTTCTTCATCAACTATTACTCTTGATCAATATTTAATGTTGAAGGAGAGGATTTCCACATTTTTCTGTTTGCCTCTGAAGCCTTACTTTAAAACTCATATCCATTACTTGCACAGGACATGTTGAAAGTGCCTCCACTCTATATCGTTGGGGCATTTATTCCGGCTACTATGATTGCTGTGCTTTACTACTTTGATCATAGTGTTGCATCTCAACTTGCCCAACAAAAGGAGTTCAATCTGAAGAAACCAGCTTCATATCATTATGACCTTCTTCTGTTGGGATTCTTGGTAAGCTACAGTTTCTTTTCTCTTTTTCTTTCTTTTTTGTTTCAGTATAATGGGTCACATAAAGGATTGAACTTGCGTTCTTGTCTATGGTTTTAGTAATTGCGGCTTATCCTTTCCTCTTTGACTTTGTTCTGACCAGGTCATATTATGTGGGCTTCTTGGTATTCCTCCTTCCAACGGAGTTATTCCCCAATCTCCAATGCATACAAAAAGTTTAGCCACTCTGAAACATCAGGTAGTATTTAATTTGACTTCGTTATTTACATAGGGATCTTCTATCTGTATCAGAACAAATCAGTGTATAGGGGTTTTTTTCCATCGCGACTATCTACCGTTCCTCTAATCGTTGTTTCATTTGTATCACTAAAGTTGGAGATCCTGAATGAAGGAAAATTGTTTTCTCCCTCTTTGCTGCAATCCTATACCCCATTGCATGAAGATGCTTCAGCCCCTACATTGGTCCTCAGGGTTTTTGCCATTCATGTGTTTCTGTGTGTTCGTGTGTGTTTATAGAACATATATTTAAGTATGCAACTCTATCTCGTAACTCTTATATATCCGCAATGCGTCTGGACCCTGGAGTGGTGGTGGTAATGGGATGATGTTAAAGATACAACACCGAATCATCTGATCAAAAGATAGTTGGATACAAAATTAGCGCGGTTTTATTATTCGTATCTCTCTTTTTCCAATGCATGTGCCGTCTTCCTGTTTTTTTAAGTCTTTTTTTTTTCTTTTTGTCAAAAGACAGAAGACCTATGTCTACCCTAACCCCACCCCAACCAATCACGATGGGTATCGAACTCCTCTCCATTGGATTTGAATCCGCAATGTGACAGTACTTAGTACTGCCAACTGCCCTGGTTTTTTGAGTCAGTTTTAAGATTCCACGCTTTGTTGTAGTCATTTTTAAGATTTCCATTACTCTTTGGGGCTTCTCTTCATTCTGTCTAATAAAAGCGACTATTTCTACCTTTACTTCTTTTGCTTTGATTCCTGAAGAGCACAATTTTCCTTGCGTTTTCCTTTTGCAACAGCTTCTAAGGAACAAGCTTGTATCAACAGCAAGAAAAAGCATTAGTAAAAATTCAAACCTGGGCCAACTGTACCAGAACATGCAAGAAGCATACAACGAAATGCAGACTCCACTTGTCTATCAAATTCCATCTGCTCTGGTAAATACACGATAATGTATCCCATTAGAAGTTGGAACTAGTATTATTTAATCTTTATGTCTTTTTATGGTTAACTTTTTCCCTTTGAGCAGGGACTGAAAGAGATGAAAGAGTCCACTATTCAACTGGCCTCAAGCAGTGGGTACATTGATGCTCCAGTTGACGAGACTGTTTTTGACGTGAATAAGGATGTTGATGATCTTTTACCTGTTGAAGTGAAAGAACAACGCCTTAGCAATCTGCTTCAGGCATTACTGGTTGGTGGTTGTGTTGCCGCTATGCCTCTGCTAAAGAAGATCCCAACTTCTGTTCTTTGGGGTTACTTTGCTTTCATGGCAATTGAAAGCTTGCCTGGAAATCAATTTTGGGAGAGGATACTGTTGCTTTTTACTGCCCCTAGTCGAAGATACAAGTAAGTTTTATGCTTGTAGTTGGGGCCATGGTAATGTTTTTAGGCTTTTAGCCATTTATTGAGGCCATTGCCTGGTTTAATGGACTAAAAGAACATTCCTGCTTTCTACTTCTTTCTCCATTAAATCTTTTTATTGTGAGAGGGAGGCTTATAAAAAAAAATGACGTGTTGGTTTAATAAAAAAAAGTGATGGACTTCAAATTCTACTTTTCTTGTTATTTATTGATGTTTCTTGTTGTCGAAGAATATAATCTTAGATTAACCACTTTTATTTTTGCCTCAAAAGACCTATCTGCTTTTTTATGGTTACTATTTGATAGTTAAGATGAGCTAATTCCCATTACCAAACTTTTCAGGGTGTTAGAGGAGTATCATGCAACCTTTGTTGAGACTGTTCCCTTCAAAGCAATTGCCATGTTCACCATATTCCAGACCGTTTACTTGCTCGCTTGCTTTGGCATAACATGGATCCCCATTGCTGGTGTGCTTTTCCCACTTTTGATCATGCTCCTCGTGCCAGTACGCCAGTATGTGCTCCCGAAGTTTTTCAAAGGGGCCCATCTTCAAGACTTGGATGCTGCGGAGTACGAAGAAGCCCCTGCCATATCTTTCAATATGTCTTTTAATGTAAGTTCCCTGTCCTTCTCTTTGTTTCAGCTACATTTTAGTATATTCAAATAGTTTGAACGGTTTTACTGATGAAATGAGTTTAAACAATTTTGAACAGCATGGGTGGAGCCACGTGGTGGCAAGTGGGGTCTGGTCTTACTGTCATTTTAAACATCTTTGTTCAATTTGACCACTCAATTTTGTAAGATTATGTTAATTTCCTGACTAAATTTAGTGAGTTGATATATTTTTTTTTTTTTGGTCAAAAGTTGAGAGATAGTATTCATCAAAGATTCCCATGGGGAAAGGTTGGGAGTCCATAGATCAGACACTCCAACGAAAACAGATCATAGAAATACAACGAGAAAGCATATGACCAAACCAACATGACACACCGGACAAACCGGCCTAAAGCCGGACATAACCGGCCTAAAACCGGACAAAACAAAAAAAACGAAAATAAAGAGATACACTCCCCTTCGTCGTTGAGCAGCCTTTCTCTAGCCAAACCTCCAACCGGTCACGCTCCTCTACCGGAGACCTAAGAAGCCGCCGGAACCCATAAGGTTGCAAAGGAGGAGCAGACGAATCGTGACGCCCAACAGGGCTGCAGAACGCCAAGTTCCAACGATCGGCGAACGGAAGATGGATATGATGCAGAAGGGGAAGGGGAAACCAGATCTAGAAAGGGGATTGGTCCCTCCCCTCCCGCCACCCAAGGGGTGTGCAACCCATGGAGGGGGAGGGGAAGGAGGGGCTGCAAGGGTGGGGCTGTGAAGAGTTGAGAGAGAGAGAGAGAGCGGCTCCTATGGTTTTCAGGGACAATTGGATAGCTTAACCCCTAGAGAGTTGATCTTAGTGACTTATAGTTGTATGTATTTGACCCCAGTACACCTCAATCGTGGCTCTGCCCCTTGTAAGAGCAGCACATGTAGCCTAACGACCCAACACTTGTACTCTAATTGGATCATACTCCATATCAAGGCTTGCAAGAAAATCATAAACGCGCTCTTTATGCAAAGAGAAAGGATTAGATTTTTGTTGAGATAGGATATGACACAAGAGTTGGGACTTATTTGCAAGCACTGTGTGTATAATTTCTTGTATAGGCTCGATGTAGCTTATTTGTCGATCTTATTTTCTCATATACTTCCAGGATCAAGAACCTCAACTAAGAAATCCCCATGTTGATAGTGGAGAAATTCTTGATGAAATTATCACACGAAGTCGCGGCGAGATCCGTCACGTACATAGCCCAAAAGTAACAAGTTCCACTCCTGGTTCACAAGAGGATATGAAGCCTGCATATAGCCCCAGGGTTCCACAACGGGCCCACAGTCCCCGCCTCAGCGAGCTAAAACTTGGAAGGAGCCCCAGTGAAACTGGAAAAGGAGGGGAAGTAAAGCAAACCCCCAGTCCGCGGCCATCTCCACTTGGTCAAAGCCCTTACGGTTCATCTTCCACGTAAAGCTGTTTTCATATTCCTTGAGTGTTGTAGTCATTTGTGCTTGAGAGGTCATGTTCGATATGTGCAGCTAAGTCTTTTGTAGTAGGCATGGTGTTTCTGTAATGCATCTAACTTGTCACTAGTGTCTAGGTCATTCTGTGCCACTCTTTGTTATACCTAAATATGTTGGGCGGAGGACGAAATTCCAATAATGAAAGATGTTTATTTCATTGCAAGGATTACATACTTAAAATTCTCTTCCTTGTTATTGAATTTAGTGCATTTGTAAAGGAGGCAATAAATTGAGGAGATCAAAGGCTGGATATAAATTCTACACTGACATAAAGTGTGCGTGTGTGACGATACTTATCAAGCTATTAGGTTTTCTTATGTTTCTGCTCCCCAACCTGTATATAGCATGAGAAAATTGTTGGACTCATGACCTGTAGGAGGATGATGCAATCAACCCCCTAATCATGTGATCTTACCTGATTAAACTCAACGTGTTTAAAACAAATTGTAATACGAAAAACAGAAACACATAACAAAAACAACTCTATTGTGTGAAGGTTCTATTATTCTATACCATTTTAAATTCCTATCCAAAATGATGAACACTGTGGCCATGGCTTGCGCTTGATTGCAATGAAAGGAATTGGTTCACATAAAATGGTCATTCTTCATTTCCTTGATACATATCATTTTCAGCTCTCCCTAAGTTAAGTAAAACGAACTTTTTAATGAATGATTGAGATGAATCCCCGAATGACTACTCTCAAGTCTCAACGAATATCGGTACACTACATTTTCCGGCTTAAGACATTAGCAACATAAGGAAAAAGGAACTTTCTGAACAAAAGGACAGATGAGCATTGCGTATAAGAAATATGTGGATGTGTTTATGATTTTGGCATGCTATGTTGCTGAAGTGTTACCATAATATGAGATGAGCGCGAGGTACAAACTAACCACTTCCAGATGGCAGCCTCATCATGATATTGTAAGTACCACATAACCAAGTAATTTACTCGAATTTGTTCTTTTATGCTTTCAAACATATCTTCTCTGAGTTACAGAGCTCTTTCCTGGCCTTGTTCATTCCACACCGAATGGAGCCTCAGGGATTCTCCGGCCACAAGTTTGGTATACTACTATTCTTTTACGCGGTTCTTTCGTGCAGATTTTAGGTTTTGCTTATCCTTTTACATTGCATAATTGTCCATGTAAACAAATTGGAAGAACAGTGAGACTTCTATACAAAATACCCATGCATTTTGCTAGTACAAATACAGTGATACACTGATACTTCATACGACATTACCCTCTTTTGTATCTAAGTCGAGGTTTCCACTGTCTCTATTATGGATTCCTTATCCTTTGGGGTGTTCCCCAAAGGACATACTGATTTGAACTGCATGACATTGAAGGCATACACATGGTATTCTGCAATGGCTTTTGAACCATGAATTGATTGATTTTGGATTCTTTCCTTTGTGCTTCTACTTTTTCAGATTTTTCCTGATTATTATCAAGGTTGTCAGGGTCATGGGATTACTTTGGTTTTGGCATTGCTATGAACTTTGCAAAGTTGATGAATATGTGTATCTACATAACACAGACAACGAACACATTGACACACTTCAGAAACAATGACGTGTCTATTTTGAAAAGAGGGCTTTGCACGACACGCCAGTAATCATACTGTTGTAGAGAATACAAGTATGTAAAATTCGGAATCCCTGATTGGGGTCTTCATTAAAGTTGACAATTTACTTTTGGTTCTCAGCAGTCAGCGCAAAAACATACTGGTATGCAAAACGCATTTTCCAATCCCTTCTGCTATATGGATGCCAAAATGTCATCTCTTAGATATAGGTGACCGTTGTCTTTACTTTTCGCCCGTGCCTGTACTCTTATTTAGTTATGGATGGTCCTTCGTGCAAGAAAGATATTTTCACAATTATAAACTTTCACAATTGATTGGGATATAAGGCTCCGTTTGGTTTGGTTTAGGAGTAGTATATTGTTCTCGATGTATTTGTGTTGTTTTTTCTTTTGTATTTCTGGCTTCTGCATTTTCTTTCCCCATGTGTTGCAGTGGTACCAAACTCCATTTGTAAATGCCCACTATCGGTATAAGTTTTATGGATGGATATGTTTGGTTCATTGGTTTTTGGAGGGATTTATTCTTGAAAAATAGGATGATGGGAGGATTAAACAAATAGATTTTGCTTCTTCAATTCGTTATCTTTTTATCTTTCCCTTTACCCTTTTAGTATTTCCCTCCTTAATTTCTTGACAAAACCTATGAATCCAAACATAACCTAAAGGGTGATTCAGATTGATATGCAAAAGGATGGAATATGAGTGATATGGCCATGTAGTGAAATATTCAGATAAAACTCCAAAATTAGTCCTGTTGGTTGGTAGATTTGTTCTTCATACAGTTGACCAAGTTCAATTCTTGAGGGAAAGTAATTTCTTATGAATCCTCTAGTTCCGGCGTGGATGGCCTGCCTTTGACCGGACCGGAGAGGAGATTAGTCGAGATGCGCGTAAGCAGGCACAGTGCCTGGACACCTTGGCCGTCAAACCCAAAAAAAGAACAAAAAGATATACTCAGATAAGTAGGTAGGGTACAGAAGTTAGTGGAATGCATACAACTACTTTCACTACGAGTTACAATTTGGCCTAGTTGGTCCAAATTTTATTAGATTATCCCAACAATGTCTTTCCTTTTATGTGCTAGTAGTGATAGAGATTGATAACCAAAAGGGGAGTTTATTCAATGCCCATTGGGCAAGGTTGAGCACGAATTTAGATCACATAAAAGTATGAGATCTAAATATTTAGAAGTGGACCTCGCACATTTGTGTGGATCAGATTCGTACCCAACATTGTAGGGACGGACTCAGGATTCGAGTATGGGTTGGACAAGCGAACCTATGTATATTTATAAGAAAATTTTCAAACTTAGTTAGGGCGGTCGCCCGGCTAACCTAGAGCACCCTACCTAACCCGTCCTTGGGGAGAAAAACTAGAGTGCAAATATGAATGAGTGACGTGCTATCCGTGCGGTGCATCCGGGCCTCCCATGCTCTGCAAAAAGTCCCCCAACAAATCTTGCATGAAATATTTCTCTTTGTAGAGAGAGAGAGTGTGTTTTATCCATTTTAGGAGCAAGTCCTAACATGTAGAAAGAGAACACAGTGGACGCAATCCCCGCACAGCTAGATCAAAGTGTGATTTTAAAATTTTTAACAATTTCGATAAAGGATAAACAATGACTTCTGTACATGATTTTTAAATCATGTCTGTGCATAATATTTAAATTTTGTCACACCAATTTAAAGAGCTGAGGTGAAAAAAATTAAAAATTTATGCGTAGAAGTGTTTTATTTTCTTATCCAAAAAAGTACGTAGAACGCACAACTTCAAAAAAATAATCTAAAATTATGGAATGCAATAAAATTTATGCACATATTTCAATCGTTGACCTCTCTGCTTTTGGTTCGAGCTAATGCGCGTAAGTTTATTAAGCAATTTGAACTCAAAGTTATCGCCGTTATGGGTAGACGGACTAAGAGACCAGAGAGGTCATGTGACCACATTCACTTCAATATTTCATTCACAAGCATTTTTTATAGTTTGGAGCTAAATTTTGCAATTGTGATCCCGCAAAAATTTCATAAATTGCCCCAATTTACTTAAAATGCATAGAATTTTCAAGTTTTTTTTTCTTTTCGAGAGTTGATAGTATTACAAATGAGGCTATCGTACATTATTTTCGGAATATAATAAGTCACTGAGACCAATTACAAAGCAAAAATAGATGTATCACAACTGTAAAGCTACGTTATAGTTAACCTCTTAATTTAGTTAAGTATTTCTTTGCATGAGCAAATAGAAAAAATAACTTGCATCTAGATCAAATTTTTTATCCTGCCAACCTAAAATCCTGGCTCCGCCCCTAATCACCGTTACACAATTGTTTTATCAATTGCCACATCATCTAAGTTCAAAATTTAAGCATTTTTCTTTCTCTGAAACGGAGAAAAATAAAAAAATGAGGAAGAAGAAAAACAATCCCCTGCCCCATATACTTTCTTTAAAAGCATGGCAACATAGTTCTTGGATTTCTCATGGGCTTCGAATATCCTAAATAGAACTATGTTATGTTCTCCTAGCCCATGATGTGCATGTTTCTAACAAGAATTAAAATGCCGAAGCTACGATAAACGAGCCGAATCGTGGTACATTATTCAAGTTTGGTTTCAAAACTCAACGAACTTTGAAAATATATTCATACCGTAGCTTGTTTATTTAGCAAACCGAAGTAGCTTTGTTCATTTATCTGCAATATCTTTTAAAATGCCGAAACTGTGTTCTAGCCAGGTATATACTACTAATGTCAACACAAATTTCAAAAAATGTATTTCTTCAAGCGTCCCAAATTATTTTGACACCTGCAATATCTTTTTCAGGAGTGAATACGGTCCATCGGTTCGGTTAATACGGTCCATCGGTTCGGAAAATCCAAAAAACCAAACCAATTTATACGGCTTTCAGTGGTGGCTCCAGAAATTTATGACAGGGTGTTCAGAAATTACGTTAACTCTATTAATTAACAATATTTGCACAAAATTTATAGTTTAAATAGTGCAAGCGATAACAAAAACATCCATTCCATAATGATTGTCTACTACGCAAAATGAGAACATATTTCAACACAAATCAACCTTTTTTTAATTTATCGTCTTTCGTAGTGAACAATCTTTGAGAATGGATGGAATATAAGTAAAGTTTTCTGGAAGAGGTTTCATATTTTAAGGCACCGTTAAACCAAATTATGGCGATATAATGAGATTTTATATCACAATCTTGCATTCAAAGGAATATTGTTATGAGTGTCATTTTTGTTCGAGCTAATATCTTGGGTGTTCATCTATGACTTACTTAGATTGATGGGTGTTCATTACACATTGGTTGATTGTTCAAATAAAACTTAAACTAAAATTATCACTACTAAAATTCAAAAAATAAAAATAAAAATTTTAGGGTGTTCAACTGCACACCAAGGATGGGTGTGCAGCCGCGAGTGACGGCTTCATGATTTAGAGAGCCAAATATTAATTTTCCAGTTAACAGAACATGTCTACAAATCGTTGCACCTACTGAAATTGCTACTCCCTCCGTCTCTTTTATAGTGTTTAACTTTATATTTTGGGTTGTCCCTTAATAAATATGTGTTTTAAAAAGTTAATGAGTACATTTCTTATTTTGCACTTAAAAATAGATTCATTTTTCAAAAGTTAGTGAGTATTATTATATTGATAAGGTAAGTATGGAAAGTAGATGTAAAAATTGTATTAGTTGATGTAAGAAAAAATAAGTTGAAATTACGAGACTACGCACTTAAAAAGAGACGGAGGGAGTATTGAAAAAAACCATTGAAGCACAACCTTTCACTATCAAAGTATCCTCTCTAAACCTGTCATTAAATCCATGCAAAGTACTCCCTCCATCCCATTTATAGTGTGTACATTTTCATTTTGGGTTGTCTCTAAATAAATATGTGTTTTGAAAAGTTAATGGGTACATTTCCTATTTTTCCCTTAAAAGTAGATTCTTTTTTAAAAAGTTAGTGGGTATTATTATATTGACAAGGGTAAGTAATGGAAAGTAGATGTAAAAATTGTAAAAGTTGATGTGAGAGAAAAATAGTTGGAATTCTCAGTTAACACATTTAAAAAGGGACGGAGGGAGTAGTTAATCCACCACTAACATAACCTATTCGAGTTTTTTTTTTATACTAAAACTGTCTTTTTTTACCTTTTAGGTTAATATATTGTGAGAGAATAACCTGTCTCGTAAAATATCAAAAAACAGTAAAAGACAGTTTGCCAAAAAAAGACAATTTCTAAAACAAGCCCTTATCACGTGGCTTGGAGAGAAGGGGGAGAGGGAGAAATAGATATTTTGAGGATTAATAACTGATTAATGGGTTTACGTAACCAACGGGGTTAACTTTCCATACCGTATTTCCCAGTGACAATAACATGTAATTCATCCCGTATTTCCCAGTGACAATAACATGTAATTCATCCGTTCCTTTTTAAGTGTTCCCTACGAAATGACCCAAAATTTTCGAATAAAAAATAAACTAGTTCGGTACACAATTTTTTCAATTTCTTTGTACTAAATTAGAGATCTACAATTAGCTTTTTAATTGGGTACACAGAAATTGAAACAAATATGCATAGAAGTACTTTATGTTCGGGTTAAATAATTGCACGTCTTTTTATGGGGGACATTTAAAAACGAACATAGGGAGATCAGTTCGGAGCCAAAACCGTGGACATTAATTCATACTCCGGTTTACTTATACCAGGTGCACACCTGCTCCCTGAAAAACCGAACGAAATTTGATGTTTCTAAATACCAGTTCTGTTGCACACCCATAATTTGGCATAAAATGCAACATTTTTATCTGCTTAAAGTTCCGTTTCCTGAAAACAGATTCTCCCAAATAGGGGTAGGGTACATTCTACATTCGAAACAGCTTCTACTCGATGATAAGTTCTAAGCCGAAGCAGAACACAACAGAAAAGACTTTACCGGCAGCTGGTAAATTTATGGGGACCTAGTTAAAGAATGAAACCGTCCGAAAGACAAAAAGGAAAACAGAAAAGAAGGGGAAAAACCTAAGCACGTACAACCAAGTTCTAGAATCTCCATATCCATTTCCTCATCTAACCCCCAACTTACCAGCAAAATTTATCAAAAATGAGGACTTCAAGCTGACTTTGGCTTTGGCTTAATGCGCTTCACCCTTGAATACAGGAATACTCCAGCAAGGGCCACACCCGTGCCTGCAGCAAAAAGCAGGAAAATCGTAATAATTTCAAGAAGAGACCTGATAGTAGTACAAGTAAAGTGATGAGAAAACCATTTCTTATGGATTGAACAGGATATTGTAGTTTATTGTAACAATAACACAGCTTGTGGGAGTTCAAGAGGAAGTAATAATTACCGAGAGAGTTGATAGGCGAAACGGGCGTCCGGAAGAAGAGAACAGAGGTGACAATAACCACCACCCGCTTAACACAATTTCCAACAGAGTGGGTAACTGGGGATACCCTCTGCAATATCATATATGAAACCTGCACGACAAGCTCATATCAGCCTCTCTCCAAAAAAAAATAAGACAACCCATAACACAGAAGGTAGGTTTAAGTTAAAAAAAACTTTTTTTGAAAGCATGTTTCAAGAAACTTTACAGCGTGAAAATAATGAAAAGTCCTATAAGCCATGTGGATAACATGGGGTTTCGGGTGCAAGGTTCTGGTGATGGTGTTGACCATGAGGTGAAGAAAGTGGTGGCCCTTTCAGCTGGTAAGGTGGAAGCTTTGGCAGGGCTTTACGCGTTGGGATGGGCCTTTCACAAGAATATGACGAAGATCTGCATCAAGACGGATTGTGCTGAATTTGTTCGTGGAATCAGAAGGCCTAAGGAAGCTTGTACATTTATGCAGTCCATTCTGCTAGACTTTTTCCTTATGCTCTAAGTTCGTAATTGTTAAACTAATGAAGGTATCTAGATCTGATGTAAGAGCTGCTGATAATCTAGCTAGAGCAGCAGTTCATGATAATTAATATATGGGTTGATCGTTCCGCTCTAAAAAAAAAGGCATAAACTCTTCTGTGTCAGTGGCTAATACCTTGCTAGTCAGGGCATGCATAAAGTGGATCTGGATCCTTGGGTGTTAAGACCAATGTTTTAAAAAACGGACCGGACCAGCTGGTTCAACCAGTTCGAGCCGTCAACCAGACCATACACCAGCCGGTCCGGACGAACCTAAGAACCGGTATATTTTCAAAACCGACCTTATTTGAGAGAACCGTTTCAAACCGGCGAATGAACTGCCAACCCGGATGAACCGTTCACGGATCACCTGAACCGCTTCACTCAAATTTGAACTTAACTGCTCCCTCTTTATTTGCCCGGGCGAGAGACAGTGTCTCGGGCAGCGCTAGCAAGGCAGAGATTGATTTCGTATGGACGCAAGAAGGATTGAGTGTACTTTACAGTCACCAGGGATGCCTCAAGTAAGCTTTCCCACCGATGTGGGACAAGTGCAAACTAGTATCTCTATTAATCTAACTTCTATTCTTCCTGTTCCCCTTCGCATAATAAGGGAAATATCACTTCTGACCAAAAAAAAAACAAGGAAAATATTTTTCAAAGGTTTTCCCCCTAGATATATGTTTATATAATTCAACAATAATTAATTTACATATTTCATATAATTATGACATCACGGTTCAACTCCGGTTCAACTGGAGTTGAATCAATGAACCATCTACCAGGTCCCTTTTTCAGTTCGCTCACTGGTCCGGTTTTTGACACATTGGTTAAGACACTCAATTTAAAACAACCTCAGAAGTTCATAAAAACGTGTGTGTGTGTGTGTCGGGGGGGGGGGGGGGGGGGGGGAAGGGAGAATTTACGCATTGAAACCTGAAAAGCTAAGACGAAAAATATATAAAGCTGAAAGACTTCAGAATGGATGATGCTGAGCAAATTTGTGTTTGGAACCATCTGTCACATGTAGGCTGTAGCGTGATATCTGTTACAGGTAATGCACAGAATCTTCCTCAACTGATCATTATCGTGATCTTACACACTACTTCAGTAATCATGCCATCTTTGCTTCAATTGCAAAAGGAAAATATGACCTCTAACTTGTACCCATAAAGCATCAACGACATACAATTAATGGTTAATTTATGTACTACTCAGGGAATCACTCTGAATTGCAATAACTCTGCCAACTACACACATTGTTTTAATATCACAAACAATGGCTCAACAAAGAACTAGGGCGTAAGACCTAAAGAAAAACCAAAACTCGAACAAAAAAAACGCAAGGGCCACAGAGGACACAGTCATAATCAATTTGACCAAAACGAGATCAAATAGTCGTTCCTTTTGATAAAAAAACAACTAAAAGATCCATTTATCCATCTTGTTATTAATGTAGATCTTATTATTCTACGAAGGAAGAAAATCGTTCATCAATGATGTCAAATGATTCAAATCTATTTTCAAAGGCATATGTAACAGAGTACAGTTACAATCCTCCATTCAGAGTGTCTTAACCCAACTATGCGGTTCTTTTCACTTCCCTTTTCCAGTTATCTGACACTTCAAAAATACTTCATTGACTTTCGATAATATGATGGCTTTATAATGTGATAGGATGGGTCTTACAGTTTTAATTCAAGTTACAGGCAGTGCAATATTTTCGACCTTTAATTTGGACGTGTAACTCATCCAAAATTGATAAAAAGAACCTCAGAAATAAATATATTTTTTAATTAAGCATAAAGAACCAATAAAATACCACTATTGAAATGAATTTCTTACCTGCTGATATGCATGGAAGCAGAGTGCAGCAATGAGAGACCTAGTGTAAACCTGTCTGACATCAAGTCCCTAACAAGCAAAAACCAAACAAAATCAGGAGATCAAATGTGAAGAGATGTACTTTATGTGGACAACGAAGTTACTGGATAGAATCTATTCATAGCATTTCAAATTTACTCACAGCAGCTTGCAGGTATGAAGGTGTGATCTTGACTCCTTCCACAAAAAAAGTAACTGGAGCCAGCAAGAAGAGAGACATAATCGTTATAATTGAGAAGAGAGTGATGTTGTCCAAAGATTCCTGTAAAAGAACATACTAAGTCAGTTACTTGAGAAGAATGCACAAAAAACACACAAAACCTTACCTTAAAAAAATGAAATTGAAAAGGGAAAACAAAACAATGACAAGTTACCTACTGCTAACTACATTTTACAAGTACTTAACATCTAAAAGCAAGTAACTGTTTCACCACAGAGTATTAACAGCAAATAACTGTTTGACCTCATGCACTCTGTGCTAACAACAAGAAAGAAAAGAACACACTATACCTACAAAATAGTTAATCGCAAACATTATCTTCAAAGTAAAAAAACTCTGTTCTAAAATTATAGTCGGAATGAAACTACGAGTGAATACCTCTTTCTTAACCATAAACTTTTTGCTCAGGACGTTACGCGATTGATTGGTCAAATTAGAAGCCATTGCACTCCAAAACCCTGCCCTGTTTCACATACAAGAAACAGTAATCATAATCTAGGAAACCAGTTCAACTACTACTAATCAGTAATCAAAGTGAGTCTTAAAAAATCTAAAACTCAACACAGGTAAGAAGGTACCTATAGGCAGAGGAACATTTTCTTTTTATACTTATAGCAGATTCTTTCAAGACTAGGAAACAAAAAGGTGGGTAATGATTTACAGCAAATACAGGTGTACTCACCAATTAAAAGAAGCCTCGGTCATTGACGCGAGTCCCACTCCACCAACAATTGGTAACAGAGAAGCAACCACCCAGGGAGTGGGTGTCTGTTTGAGCAAGGAAAGAAAGAAATGGTTAGACCAACCTTATACTGATGGATATACGAAAGTAGGCCTAGTACCAAAGGTAACATAGGACAGGGAAATAATTAATTTTCAACAATGCATTCAATATTCTAATCGAAGTAAAGATAATAAATTACTATGAAGTAGTTGCAAAAGCATAGTAGAAAAGATGGCATATAAATAGGGTGTACCAAATAAAATGCCATCTGTGGAAAAAGGTGTAACTCTATCCTCATTGCACATATATAGAAGAAGAAACAAACAGGATCCCCCCATTCTCCCAATACAGAGATCTCGAGTTCGGGTCTCCTTCAAACGCTGAAAAAAAAATGGCAGGAGTGGAAAAAAATTGAATACACACCTCCCCTAGAAACATTGCTGAGAGGACAACAGAGAAAAAGGGCTCCATGGCTTTAATTGTGTGCGTGAAAGAAACAGCAACTTTTCCCAGGCTCATATTTGTGAAAAGGTTGCCTAAGGTGTGCACCATTGCCAGTGGAAGGATTGCTAGAAGCTGTCAACAGAGATAAACTTAAACAATCAGAACAAGCGAGATGACAGCAACATTAATCCAGGACACATTCATTCAACCATATGAAAGTACCTGTGCACCACTGATTTTTGGCCGTCTGTAGAGATTGGAGGTCCACATAAAAAGAACAAGAACAGTCCCAACGGCAAACTGAACTGTGGTGACAGTTACTGGAAATGGGAATACTTTCAAAACCTGTGAACAAGAAGTATTAGCAATTACACTCTTTTCTGCTTATTAGAAGGTACAACTTTGAAATTCAATGGACAAATGTCAAGTGCACTACTGTTCTAACACCATCTACTGCAAGTTAACTAACTGCAAATGCTTGGTTGCTCCATCATAGATAAATAGCTTTCAGGATTTGAAAGATTTATTACTGCATATATGACGTACCGCAAAAACAACAAAATCTAAATATGCATTCAAGCATGTTTGCATACAGTTATTAAAGCGTATTATTAGCTTCATTTGTCAACAATCTAATTTCTACAAACAATTTCACATTTGCATGACTTCAAATGAAAGGACAATCAAGGTCCTTACTTACAACACACAAAAAAGAAAAGAAAATGAAATTGGTCACTTGCTCGGCCAAGAGGCTGATACAACTCAATTTCTAAACGAGAAAAATTCAACACTTGTGGCATTACCAGTTTAGCACATTCAAAATTTCCAAACATCACCAAACCTCGATATTCAAGTGGTCAAATTTATCTTCATCATCCCAGTTATTCTACTAACTCCACCTAGTTATGCTTAGAATCTTACACATTCAGTCCCAAGTCTGGATAAAGGAGCAGGGTTGTACATCAAGTAGCTGACAGCCAGCACTTAAAAAATCCCGTTAGATCCTCATGAAACGAATCCGATTATGAGTATGAATTGAATATGAAGCCGACCGCATTGATTGGGACTTAAGGCTCCGTTTGGTTTGGTTATCTCTGTTATTTTACTGGCTCGCACTGAATGCATGCGCCCATACACAATAAACGAGATTATACATATAGAAATCAACCAAATCAAACCAGATCAAAGAAAAGAAACATCTCACCACAATCTACAAAATTACAACATCCAAAATTCCGCAAAAAAAAAATTCGGGAAGAGATCCATATTTACCAAATTACCACACATGCAATTATGCAAAAGCCTGAGAAAAATTATGAGCGGAAGAATCATGATACCTGCTTGTTGTAGATGTTGAAATAAATATTGAAAAGGTACCAAAGCCCGAACAAAGACCCCAACTGCAACGTGCTCATCAAACTACTCGTCTTCTCAGTCTCCCCGGCACTCTCCGCCGCTCTAACCTCGACCGAACCCGATTCGCGCTCAGGCTCAATCGGCGGGGTCGAAATCCAGCCATTGAATCTCGACGAAGAAGAAGAAATCGACGGCGATCGGAGGGGGGAGGAGTTAGGTAGGAAATGGAGGGATCGAGAAGGGGAGGAGGGGGGTGGAAGAGGGTTGAATCTGTGAGTGGAGGCGGTTAGGGTTCGAGGTTTAGGGAGGGAGAGGGAAGGGGAGAAGGAGAATGCTGCGCTCTGCATCTTTGAGATCCAGAGAGAGAGAGAAGCGTTGGAGAGTCCGACGGTAGGAGAGAGAGAGAGAGAGAGAGGGGTTAAGTTTGTTTGTAGGGGTAGGTGGGAGTAGGAAATGATGGGACAGTCTCGGGAGGGAAAATAGGGATATCCTTGGGATTCCGTTTTGTTCCGCCGGCCGGACCAACTTACACATACTTTAATTAATTATTAGATCGGAGACAAGTTATTGACACTAAAACTAGAGGATTCACAAGAATTTTCTTTATTACAAACCTCAATTTTGTGGAGAGTAAAACCTGGTACCAACCATTCGACCTAACCACTTGGACCCTTTCTTTCTTTCTTCTGAAAAAAATTCGGGCAAATTTACACACATACGCTAATTTTGAGAGTTTGAATCTTATTGGGTGGGGCTATTAACATCTCAGTTTCCACTACATACATCCCTATTGCTACATACATCCTGGTGTGACGTGGCAAATTTGTATTTTTGCTACACGTATCCCGATAAATTTCCCAAATTGCCCTTTTCTAATTTTTCCTCCAAATTTGAAACAAAAACTCTCCATCTTCCCTTCCTCTTCCCCTCCCACTAGTGAAGTTCCCCATCCATCCCACCCCACACCCATCACCACCGATCCCCATCACCAACGTCATCCCAAGATTCTGACCGCCCGACCCCCACCCCTTCTCCTCCACCAAGACCGATCAAAAGGTACCGATCTGCTTTGGACTAAGGAGGTTGGAAAATTGGTAATGATTTGATCGTAAGATCTGCGTTCGCTTTGTTTTCGGTAGCATAGTCCCGAAAAATATCCATATTTTCGGTAACTATCGATTTTGTACAACAAATTCGGTAGTTAAACCCCGAAATATATCAAAACTTTCGGAAGATAATATCCGAACCATGTTTCGACAAATGTCTTTACCATATTCGGTAAACAATTCCCAAAAAACGTAAACTTTGTCGGCAATTATAAGTCGAAACATGGTTCGGATATTATCTTCCGAAAGTTATGATATATTTCGCGGTTTAACTACCAAATTTGTTGTACAAAATCGATAGTTAATTACCGAAAATATGAACGTTTTTCGGGACTGTGCTACCGAAAATAAGCGAACACAGATCTCTCCTACAAATTAATGGGTTAACTCTTGGCTCGTTTTTTGGTCAAAAATCTTCATGTCCGGAATTCCAAACTCACTCTCCACTTCCATGCTTTCCTCTAACACCTTGTCTCCTGTATTTTGTGGATCCATTAGTGGAGTTTGAAAATCTTCAAGTCTAGAATTCCAAGCTCACTCTCCACTTTCCATTGATTGAACAAGGTTCTCCATTGAGAGAGATGAGAGATGAGGGGCAGAGGAGGAGAATGAGAGGAATGTATGGGATGGAAACCTCAGACTGACCTAACAGGAGTAGGAAGGAGGGAGACTGGGAAAGAAGGGAACGAATGAAGTGGGATGTATGTAGTAAAAAAAGAAGAAAGTTTTGAGGGATGGGTTGGTATGAATTAATTGGAGGGGTTAAATGGTCTTTTTGTGAGGAACATTATGGGCAAAATGGTCTTTTTGTGAGGTACATTTTGACATTTAATTTTGCCGGGATGTATGTAGCCGAAAAAGGGATGCATATAGACCCACCCATCTTATTATCCACTTGCGGAAGACTCAAACAAAGTCAAGGCAAAATCTTGATGAACTGTTACCTCTAGTGTTTATAAACAAGGAAACTAGTTATAAACAAGGTTTGGAAAAAATAAAAATTGATTATAGAGGAAAAGATATAGACGTGTATTTTACAACACTCTAACCAAACCAAATTGAGTCTTATATCCCAAATCAATTGGGGGTCGGCTACATGAATCATTTTCCTCCACTTAGCTCTGTCAAGTGGCGCTTGCTCACTTAGACCTAGTAGATTCAAATCCTTGCGCACTACCGCTAAAATATCAATTTGGGTCTTCCCCTCCCCGGAGTGTTGCTACCCAAAGCTATCATATTCGCTCTCTTAATACTGCATCCGCTGGTCTACGATAGACATGCCCAAACCACCTAAGTTTATTTTCCCTCAACTTCTCCTCTATCGGTATTACACCTACCATCTCGCGGGCTATTTAATTTATAATCCCATCTCATCTAGTTTTACCACACATCCACCTCAACATTCTCATTTCCGCTATACTTATCTTGTTTACCTGCTATTTCTTAATAGGCCAGCATTCTGTCCCGTAAAACATTGCTGGTCTTATGGCAGTTCTATAGAATTTTCCCTACAACACTCTAAGAGAAAAAATTATAGACGTGGATTCCAAAGCACTAGAGGGAGCGCATAAGAAATGCGAGAAACTTAGACTTGTATGTACTTTTCTTTATTTTTCAAGAACTAGCTCCGCAAGAATCGGAGGATCCAATTTAGATTATTTGTACTCCTAGAGATTGTGGTAATATTAGTCATGTCAAAAATCGCGGTGTCGGAATCAGAAAGATATGATTTAAGAATATACTCTCTTGGAGTAAATGACTGCAATTTAGTGTTTCCAATTAATTTTCGTCGAGTAAAATACTACTACTATGTTTGAAGATTTATCGATATCCAATTGACATTTTTTTTATAATTTATGTTAGCAACGTGCTTGTAAAACTTAAATAATTTCGCTTATTAGATAAGATTCGAAAAGGATCCATAAATAAATAGTAGTAATTAAAAATAAACGGTCCTGAAAGGGACTAAGACGTTGTATTCTTTGGGTGCTCCGCTGCAACTTGCAAGTGTGTTGTGACCCAGATTTAGTAAACAATTTTATACTAGTTTTTTTTTTTTTTGCTCGGCAACTTTTTATTTATTTATACTACTATATTACTCAAGTCCACATAATTTTGATGAAGTTTCAGTTTGATCTCTTTAACTTTCGAACCTTTTTATTCTCATCTGTTTAATTTAGATCCTCTTCCACGGTTATCTGCTTTAAATATTTCACATGGAGGGAAGATGAATTTTAAATGACTGGAATCAAGTACTATAGAATACAAAAGTACTCTATTTATCATTATGATAGTTTAATTGTCGCTTTTCTTGCTTGTTATAAGGTTATTGAAAAGTTTTAAAGTACCCTAAAATACGGATCAAAAAAAAAAAAAAAGTACCCTAAAATAATTGATAGTGCGAATCAAGTGTGTTGTTTCTTTTCGTCCCAAATATTTCTTGACGAATGATATAAGAACTAAATGTACGGCCTTATTTTTTTTCTTTTCTTTTTGCAAACGGACTAAAAATACAAAACAAAATGAAAATCAACATCTTTGGTTCTAACAAAATCAAGCCCCATTATAATAGCTAACAACATGTTGATGATATCAGAACTCTTGATATTTGTGCTTTTGAGAGGCCTTAACCCTAACTTCAAATTTAATTTGCAATGAAAGATATTACAACAAGAAAACTTTTGCATTAAAATTAGACTAACCAAGACACCATTTTAGAACAGGGATTAGGACCAATATGAATGCAACAGAGTTAAGAAATATGCAGCTAAAAACAAGTGCAACAGGACCACTTCGATATCAATTTTATGTGCTCATTAGTGAGATGCTATGGACATTAATGAATGAAGCATGGTAATGAGCACAGAAATTGATATGGGTCTCTAGGCCTGGCCTTCCTGGTGTATTTCGTCTTTGATTTGGGGGCATGGTTCTGTAACAAAACGATCATGTAGCTCCTCGGTTATTGGAGGTTTAGGGGGGACCACTATTTCAATGGTATTCTGAGAGCAGTCATTTTGTGCAAATATTGCCAAATGTAAGGTCTGTCTCCAATCATCCCTCGCGCCATATCCCCAATGATTACGGACTAGATGAGTTCTGTTATTGTTGTTGTCGTTGTTGTTGTATATCGAAGGAATTGAAACAACATAGACAACAGTAAAATCATTAAAAAAAAGAATACAGGGACCAGTTGTGTAATTCTGCATTTGTAATTTTTGGTACTCGAGAGACCAAATTTGGGCAATCATTTTCTTACCAAACAACAAGAGTCAGTTCCTATTTGTTGGGAGTTGGGGTATGGTATTACAGGGAGGAAAGATTAGTGGGACCAATAACCAAATAGTACAAAAAAAATAAGTATTGGTGAGCTACCCTAACTATTTTAGGCAGCCAAGCTCATGTCAACTTCTTCTTCTTCTTCTTCTTTTTTAACTTTTAATTTTCACATCCTTAAGAAAATAAATTAGGCGCAGGAGGCTGTACTGTGGGAGGGGCAGCCGGTGTGAAGTGGGTGGAATTTGATTACGGTAGTTAATTTTTATACTTCGTTTAAGTGTGCGTAAATTGATTTGACACTCAACTATTGAAAAATAAAATAAAATAGTATACTCATAGTATTGTCAATGCCGAAAAATGTTGTTGGGTCTATCAGTCTATGTTCACGTACTTTCCATTTTTCTAAAACCAAGCACAAATCATTTCCTGACAAAACCCATGAATTGATTAATACTTGAGGAATAAATTGTTTCCTGAGTACAAATAATGCCACGTGATTTTCCTTGCCAGCAAACTCTCCATTGAGGTTTATACTCGATCGTTACTTTCAGAGCCCCGAAATTAGTCGAGGTGCTCGCAAGCTGACCCGAACATCCGATTGTAAAAAAAACTAGTAATAATTCTACGTACGTGTAGTAAATTATTTTCGGATAGGACGTTGATGGGATTACTAACGCTCACAGCAAAGTTTCGATTATTTTTGTGGGTTCAGGAATGACTCATAAAAGGCTTTAACTTAGGTCCTATCCTACTAAGCTTGTCTTTTATATAATGTTTATTTTTTGAATTTCTTTTAGTTGATAAGCGAGAAGAATGATCCATCTTTTAAAACGTGAAAAATCAAAGTCCACTTAATTAAACGGGACCTTAATAGTGCCAACAATCCATCCCCTTTTTGGCACTTGATTAGGTTTTTTGTTTTAATTAAAGAGAATTTGTCTTCTTTTTCATATGTTATTGGAGAATGTAGAAAGTTCATATGGGCCCCCAAGCCCAAGCTAAAAAAAAGAGCCCAAATTTGGGTAGGTATGTACTACTTTTATTGAGCCCACCAATGAAAGGCCCAGTCTTTGCTGCATTTAACTTGGGCCAGTCTCTATTGCATTTCAATTTTGGACCTAAACGAAAACAGAAGCTTGTTGCCCACAAGGCCACAATACAGAGGCAGAAGATCATGTTAAATTTTTGAGGAGTAGTACAATACTATCAATACATGAAAACTTTCCCCGAAATGGTCCATGACACTGTGAATCTGGGTCATTGATTTCTCTTTCCTGAACCGTTTCTGGGAAAGTTTTCATGTATTGTAACATTTTCCTAAATTTTTCTAACATTTCACTTGGGATAGGAGCAAATTTTGGCTTCTTTGTTGAAAATCTTCTAAAGCAACATAATCCCTATTTTTTTTTTGCTTTGCTTTGTTTTTTGTTGTCAATTTCAAAAGATACTTGAATTGTAGGATAAAATATAGTTGAATGACACATACAAGAACTTACCTACTATAATTTTGGCTTAAATACTATAAATTTCGGCAAGCACAAAAAAATGTGTATGTTAAATCATATACAACTACAAGGGTAACTATCACAGGCTGAGATTTATGAAAGAAAAACGAATTATTAACCAAGAGAGAAGGCAATCAAAATATATCTTCTTTGTTAGAACGAATAAGTATCAGGTCGGATTAGTTAATAGGCGGATACTATATAGGTGAGGAGCCGGATATAATATGGATAAGGTCAGGCCTCTCCTTATTATGGGTTCCTGGTTTACTCATCCGTGTATTGTATTGGACTCCCAAACTAAGGCTTAAGAGTGGACCTAGAATTACTCATCAAACCAAAATCATCCCGGTGCCCAAGACCCATCCAAATGAGCCTTATATTATATATCCCCTTAATTATCTGAGCTTTATTTATTTATTTATTTATTTTTATTTTTAAAATCAGTGAATCTTTTTATACTAGTGATCCTTTGGGCGTTGGTGAGCAGTGTTCGTGAAAATTGAAATGGGGTCATGTCCACATTGGAAAAGGCTAGTGGTGCCACTTTTACTTATCATCACCTTCCTAGAAGGTGGTTTGGTCATCCCGCTAAACACTCTAGTTGTGATGAAATGAAGCCCTTGACACATGAATAACAAAACCTGTCCTTAACTAAGAACGGAACCAGAAATTATATTTTGGGTGGTACCAAGAAATATCATATCCTTAGTGTTAAAAAAAATGCAGTGTTGTGAAGTAAACTTGCAATAATACAAAAAATAAATAAATACATTTTCGTGGTTTAAAACGATCTACTAATTCCGTCCCAATAAATTCGTCCGATTTGCAAAACGAGAACTTAAATATAAAAAATATGCAGGAAAACCAATCAGAATGTTTTGCTGACTAACAAGCTTGAAAATGCTCGAGCTAAGCCAGCTGCTGAAAATTCTTGAACCAAACATGCAGCTTTTAACGTATTCTTCAAAGAATTCGATCTATCTAGACTAAAAAACTACCACACTCAAACATACATTTAAAAGGATTCCTTTTCACAATCCTAAAATGGGCACTCTAGAAAAATAAGAAAAGAGAAACACAACTCAATAAATTGGGACACTTGCAACGTACGTTTTAGTCATGAACGTGTCAACCTCAAGAGAAATCAAAGTCCTTCAAAATGGACACCAACCAAAAATAAAATGAACACCTATTCTCAAAATTACCGACAAATCAATCTCATTTGAACAACTCAACATGTCGAATTCGGCAAAGTTATTGTAGCTTTTCTTATGAAATTTTTTTCTTCCGAGTTAAAAAAGGGCTTTGAGGATAGGAAAATGGTTGGAAAGAGAAAATTAAAGTCCTTAAAGTTTTTACACAATAGACACTGCAACAATATTTATTTTATTGATATAGGTACATATATAAATTTCAGCAAATACTAATTGGTAACGAGTTATCTGAAATGGTACTCGGTATCACACTAGCATGAATAAATACCGTACAAATAGTAAAAACGATACTATACTTGGTACGATCATCAAAACCTAAATTAGCTCAGGGTAGATTAGGCTCCTGGATCCGTCATTGATTGTGAGAGATCCATTCAAATCCCCACCATTCCATGATTTTTGACCAAATTCTCCTAGCCACCCTGCAATGAAGTAGCAGGTGTTTGACCATATTCTTCTTGTTTTTTCTTACGGCGAAAATGTCGTATTTTTTACCACATTCTTCTTGTTTTTTCTACCAGCGAGGTTACTAATTTTTCTTTAGGATTCATGTCAGGTTACTGATTTTTCTTTGCATAGCCAAAATGCCTATTTTGTCAAACATTTGTTGTCTAGCTAAAATAGTTTTATGACATATTTCCTAGCCAAAATTCCTAGGCACTGATGGAGATTTTTTTTTTTTGATCAAGGCACTGATGGAGATGCTCTTTGACATTTCTCAAGATAAAAGTCCTATATTTCTGAGCAATTTTTCAATGCCGAATGGGTACCACGTGGTACCTGCGCGCATTCTGGGCCGTTCATTTCGGTTTTAGACGGTCCATTATGGAGAGATAAATAGGAAAGAGAAAGGAGAGAGAGAAGGTTCGATTTGGACGACCCGGTTGTAATGTTAGGTAGCATGTAGGCTCGGCCATGTGGTACCCAAATTTTTTTCCACATTTCTTCGTCTGTTTTTCAAGATCAGATGTATTGCTATAACTTTATATTTTTAAGCATCAACCAAACACCCATTAAAAAAAAAAAAAAAAAAAAGCATCAGCCAAACACCATAAAATAATAGATAAAACATTATTTTTGGTCAAATTATCCTACGAAGAACATATTACATGGAAACAAGTAGAGCTTATATGTGCCCCGAAACACCACACAATTTTGACTGGAGGATGTTTTTCCCTCTAGAATCATAATCCTCATCAATTCAAGAAACACGCATTAGTTGGGGAAGAGAGGTCGAAGGACAATTGCAGATGAGAATAGCTAGCAACGAAAGGCCATATATGGTCCACGAAACGATCACGAGGCAAAGTGGAAAAGATGTGGTAACAACTAAGAAGAAAGCTGTTACCCCAAAGAATACTCCAACATGGTTAAGGACGCGGGCAGCATTGTGATGGTTCGGGGGTAGGTGTTTAGCTACGAAGATAGATGCAAACGCAAACACTACCATTAGGCAGACGGAGTGGAAGCGTATGGGATTAACGGTGTGGTTTTGGACAGCAATCTCAATTGCGGCGGTCAAGCAGAAGGATATGACTAGTGTTGGGAAATCGAAGCGGTTCTGCTCTTGCCGAGCATTTGGTACCAAGTAAGGGGGCTGGTTTTGGGGTTCAAGCAGCAGAGCATTTGCTATTGGTACCAGGTGAGGGGCCTGGTTTTGGGGCTCGGTGGGTGAACCTGGAGGAGTTGGAGTGGGAGGCTGTGTTTGTAAGAATTGTGCCAATGTTTTTCTGAATGGGAGCATGGTTTCCCTTCCAAACCCAGATAGGATATATTTTAGATTAAGAGAGATCTTTTTATACAACAAAAAGAGTGGTGGGGCCACCAAATAAAGTTGTCATCATTCATCTTCTTGAGAGCAACACCTCCAAAACCCAAACTTCTTGAGAGCGACCTCCAAAACCCAAACTTCTTGAGAGCGACCTCCAAAACCCAAACATACTTCTTTGAGAGCAACCTCCAAACATAGGAGGATTAGTCTGACAGGTTTCCGGAGCGGGTTCCCCTGGACCTCGGGTCATTTCGTGAGCGCGCGAGACCTACCTTGGGTCTAGCCACATTCATAATTATACTAAAGAGTTGTGTATTATAAAGCCTTTGAAGTTCTATCATTTATCCAATGTGGGACAAAAGTTCTCTTTGTTTTGGAAATACATAACCCAACAGATATTTTGCACTTGATTTGGTATGTGAGCAACTTAGAAATCATAACCTGATAGTCTGCACTTCCTTATGGTTAATCTTCGTTGATACCTTCTTGTTCTCGTTGCGATGGATGCGATACAAAATACATATTCACGATTCTCTTAGAGGATGGTGCAATCAACTTCTGATGGAGCCTCAAGATGAAGCTGGATTTGCAATCCTGAATCTTTTAATAGTAGTTGTTGTTCTTTGTTTGCAAATGAAAACTGTAAGTTTCTTTCGTACCTTTCCTTAATAGGGGTAGAAAACGGTATTAGAAGTTGTGGTTGGACGGCATTTGGATCAATTAAGTATTTAACTCTCTCTGGTGGAAGTGTGACCATGTCATGTCCGCATGTCGTGTCGTGTCGTATCGTGTCAAGGTTTTTCTCAATGGGCTCATGGTTTCCTTTCCAAACACCGAATTAAGGATACAGAAAATTGGCGAATATTTTTGGAAAATAGAGTTATTCTGTAGGCTATAGGTATACCCAATTATCTCATTTCATTTTATAGAGATCCTTTTGTTATCTGGTATTGTGGACTTTTGATGAAGAGTGGGGTACTAATTTTGATGTACTGTGGAGACTTTATTAGTATATCATTTTGGGCGAAGACTTGGATCCCTGATAACTAGTGGAGTTACTAGGAAGGAAGGTGTCACTCTTTACTCGTGGCACATCCAGGAATGGAGCTAGAGAGAGCCAGTAAGAACGGTCGCCCTTATAAGGGAAAAAAAAAAACTTTAGTATTATATACAAGGAAAACAAAATTCTTATGAATTATATAGGCTCGCCCCTGCAAAGTATTTTAGAAAAAAAATTCACCCATACATAGTGAAATTTTTGGCTCCGTCCCTGAGCACATCACTAGCCTTCCTCCAGATTCTTTGGAATTTTGTGATGAAATTGTTTGAAATCGGTGATTCAAGTATCGGAGGCATTACTAATTCTTGATTCAATAAAAATAAAATAAAAATGAATAGCATGGACTCTTTATATCATAGATATCACAAGTAATGTTTTGAAACCCAGACCGAAGGACGAACCGGAAAAGGCACCGGGCGGATGGGTCACCGGTCGAACCGTGGTTGGACCGCTATTGAACCGTGATGTCATAAATATACATAAATATATATAATTCATAAAAGAATAAAAGTATCCTTAATAATTTGGGGTGAAAATAGGAGGAATGGGTTGAAAAGAGTTTCAGTACAATTTTCTCCAATCCCACATCGGTGGGTTGGCTTCAGCGTTGCCTTGGCTTCTTTAAGAGCATCCTCATCATGGGAGGCAAATGGTCTTGATGGGTATTTTGTTGAGCCAAAAGAGAAAAAGAACCCCAAAATCACCCTCAACAATTTTTTTGCAAATTGTAACTTTGCTACAGTAACCCGGTATTTAGGTAGAGTCACTATTCACTGGTTTAGGATTATTTTAATAATTTTTTTTTTTCTCTCTCTCTCTAGTTAAAGTAGTGTTTTTTTGGGGAAGTGGGAGTAGAAAGAAAGAATAGTTTAATATAGTGAAGTTAGAATAGAGAGTCTGATTTTTTGAGTTTTTGAAAAATAAACTTGCTAATTTGTAAAAGGTATTTTTGAGGTTAAATTTGGCCCAATTTTTATTGAGGCTGATGAGGATGCTCTAAAAGGCAGCTTGTGCAAAGCAAACAGTGAGACCATTTAATTGCTCAAAACGCGTGGTCCCCTCCCAATGCGTCAGCTCATTGGCCAGAGTGGCAGAGATTGATGCTATGTTTGGAACTTGAGGAAAATGAGGGAAAAGAAATTAAAATTAAATTTTTTGCTTCCTCTTGTTTGGTTTGGAGAAAAAGAAGAGAGAAAATAAAAAATTTAAATATTGTGAATAGTGAAATTTTCCTCTCATTTTCCTCCCACTTTATTTTCTCTTCTTTTCTCTTCCTTTCCACATGTTCCAAACAGAGCATGAAGTTCAAATTTTCGTTCCGGGTCAGCTGAGCCGCTCCTGGTTCTTCCGTTCCAACGGTTGAACCGCTTATATGGGACGGTTTTTTCTTTTTAGACCGGTTCTTAGTATGAAGCGGTTTTTTAGTATATCCGGACCGGACTGAGGGCCGGTCGACGAGCCAACCGGTCCAATCCGGTTTTTAAAACATTGATCACAAGTTCTATCGAATTCGTTACCCACAAATCAAATAAGGAAAATGATTTTCACACTCCCCTTTTAGCCATTGACACTCCCTTTTTGTCTTTTACTCAATGTGAAATTACTACATTGCTCTTCACATGAAAAAAGTTACTCAAGATGTAAGGGTAATGTAGTAATTTCACATGAGTAAAAGACAAAAAGGGAGTGTCAATGGATAAAAGGGGAGTGTGAAAATCATTCCCTATCAAATAAAAACAAATTTACTATCATTTCTCGTGAAACTCGAATTTATAGGAGTATGATTTTTGACCGGTTTTTTTATAAGCTCACCCACCCACTCAATTTCATATAACGTATTTATCAATTTTATGACAAATATGATAAGATTATGACAATTTTATTTTATTTACGAGATAGTTGGAAATGAATTAAAAACAACCTATGTTTAAATCCAAACAGATCTGGGTTGTTGATCGCCGAACACGGACGGCTCGGATAGGGTCAGCATGCATGCTGTCCTTTAAGGGACAACACCATCCCCAATCCGAAGTTATGCCTTCTTTTTTTATACCCACAATCAAACAATTTTCCATAATTTATGATAAAATCCAAAACATTCAGTGGGTTTACGATTAATTTATCACAAATCAACAGATATCAATGTATTCATTTAAGTTGTGCAAAAAAATTGAATTTTTTTAATGAAACAAATGTGTATTTATAAAGGCTAAGGTTTGCACGCCGGATATTTAGGGACGAAGGGAGCAAAATTTTTTGCTCTCTCGGTTTTCCAAACCACTTAGAAATTTTCTACAATATACCAAATGCTCCTTTAATAAACCGTGTTGCTCAAAAAATCTAATCTACTGAAGTATACAAAACAAAAGATATAGATAAAAAGACAAAAATATGTTCTTGGAGTATTTTTATTGACAAGAAAAGAGAATATAAAGTGTTTTTTTTTTTATCACAAGAGGATATTGGTAAAAGATACAAACCACCCATTGGGTGGTCAAAGGTGTGCGGTTTTCAATTCGGAGAGAAAAGCTGCAATAGCAAACTCTGTACCTAAAGTACTAATAGTAACCAAATGACAATAACACTCTCTCTTCTGAACTCACAATGGCTCCACTCCTTTTTCTATTTCTTGTACACAAAAACATGGGTTTTTATTTTTATTTTCTAGGATAGAAATGCTTAAACGGAATTAAGAGTTTCCACTACATTTTTTTGTTGTTTTTAGTTTTTAGTATTTTTTTTCATCTTTTTTTTGTTAAATTCACATTTTCTTTTTTTGGAATAAATAATTTTACAAGTTACTCCATCCGTCCTTTTTTTTTTAAAGTGTGTTGTTTCGTAAATCTAACTTATTAAAGAAATACATTATTATACTTTTCACATCAACTTTTACCTATATTTTACACTTTTCACATCAACTTTTACCTTCACTTTTCAAAATAATCCCCCATTTTTACACATTAACTCTTTACTCACTAACTTTTCCAAAGAGCAAAATGATAATTGTAAAAACTTTTACCATAAAATTTTCAAAACACACAATTATTAAGGGACAACCCAAAAATAAAAATGTCAACACTAAAAAAGGGACGGCGGGAGTATTTGTTATGAATTATTTTTGTTTTCTTTTAAGTTTTTTAAAGTTTTAATAGTAGTTTTTTACTTCCTAGTTTCCTTTTTCGAAATAAACCATTAACTTTACAAAACTTAAACCATTACTTCACAAAACTTAAACTTAAACCTGAACCCATCTAAGGTTTCAGGTTCGATTTCCCTTTGCCAGCGAACTCTTGAGGTCAATATATAGGGGTTATGTCCAAGGGTGGAAGCCAGGATTTTTGATAAGGGGGGTCAAAATTTGAACTGTGGGCGATTCACCATGGGAATCTCACATGGTGTAGTGAAGCCATGAAGTTTTTTTTTTTTTGCAGAGAGGGAGAGCGTAGAAACTTGGAGACATTTGGGGATTTTGTGCCAAGAGTTCTCTATTTTGCCCCCTTATTTTTCTAAGTACCAAACCTTATAAATAGGTTGAGGCAAATAGAAGATGTAAAGTGGGGTCAAAATAGCAAAAAATTGGAACCATCCCTGCAGAAATTTTGGGGTCAGTGGGGTCAACTGGCCTCATTTGTCTCTGGTTCCCCCGCTCCTAATTATGCCCAGTTGTTACCTCTAAAACTCCAAAAATTAAAGTATACTCAAACTAGCTCGGATATTTATTTATTAAAAAAAACAAGTACAGAAAATTCTTGTAATAAAACCATAAAAAATTCGAAAGGGTATATCGAACGAAAAAGAAAAGTAACGGAGAGGGAGGGAGACTACAAAAAATTCACGTAATTTTTTAGTACGTGAAAGACATTATTGAGGTGCTGGGAAATATGATTTCCCAGCAGGTGAAAGACTTTGAGTTGATGGGTAACACGTGGACCAAAACAAGCAAAATATTCTCAGGCTATCAGCCACGGGCCCACGGCAAAGACGAATCAACTACCGAGGGTAAAAATGTAATATCACAATTACAGTCGAAGGTGCGAACAGTACCAGGTACGAAATAGAAACCACCCACTCACTCTTTATATATACAAATATATATAGGGGCGGTTCAATGGATCCAACGAATAACACAATAGTATTTGACATAACGATAATCGGAGCCTCACGCTAACAATCGGAGCCGTTCAATTTGTTTAAAACGTGTTTGTAAAAGTTCCTGTAAAAAATCAACTCATTTGGATATCGGTAAAGACTTGATCGGTTCATACAGTTTTATCCTGAAAATTTGACAAGAATCAACTAAATGAATATATATATACATAGTTCTAAATTTAAATAGGAAAATGCTAACGTGTGCTCAATAGACAGACGTTAAGGTTGAAAAAGTATATTAAAATGTATGAAAAATATATAGGAATATGTACATGAAAGTATATTGAAAAGTGTAAAAGGTGTATTGAAGTGTGTGTTTTCTTTGTTGGTTTGTGTGCTTATAGCAAGACCCATTTAAATAATAGATAGATAGATAGATAGATAAATTCTTTCTAAGAGATAGTTGGAAGAGAAAAACTTATTTCCTGACCATCCAGAAAGGGACAGTTAACAAAAAATATCTTTGAGGGCCGAACAGACATCTCATTGCAATAATTTAAACCGGTCATCTTATAGGGCCTGCAGAATGCATATTCATGATTCTTTTACAGGATGGTGCAATCAACTTCTGATGGAGCCTCAAGATGAAGCTGGATTTGCAATCCTGAATCTTTTAATAGTAGTTGTTGTTCTTTGTTTGCAAATGAAAACTGTAAGTTTCTTTGGTACCTTTCCTTAATAGGGATAGGAAACGGTATTAGAAGTTGCATGTCTAATGGTTCGACGGCATTTGGATCAATTGAGTATTTAACTCTCTCTGGTGGAAGTGTGTCCATGTCATGTCCTAAGTGTTCATGTTTACGTGTCGTGTCGTATCGTATCCGTATGTCATATTGTGTTCGTATCTCGTGTCCATGTGCTACAATCTCTAGTTTTTTTTTTTTTTTGATCAGCATAAACGGTTGTATTTCAGAATAAGCCATCCGGCACTTACAAAGATTAACCAACTAATACAATGAAGGGAAGATACAACCAGGGCCTACATCAGAAATAAAAAGGAAGGACTAATGTCAAAATCCAAAACACAAGCCATATTAATGGCTCTCTTCTCACCGACTCAGAGGTGCGGGGCACGAGGAGTTTGCAATTAAGACAAAAAACTCCCTAAGGCTAGCAGAAATTCCCAACAAAGGTTACAATGAATAACAGTGGAAAACCTCCTCCTGAATCTGGTTCGTAAAGGCTAAAACGCCGGTCCAAACACAGCTTTAAGCACTCGAATAAGCTATCAATACCATGAGGGAGAGCCGGAAAACACTCCGGACAAGACTCCGCTGGCACGAGAGCCTCTGGTCACGGGGGAAGCCCACGAAACCACGGCGAGCACAAACCAGATACAGGGCAAACAAGCACAAACCAAAATAGAGCATCAGAAAAGAAATTTATTACCCACCACCAAGCCCACCGGATTTGCACGAACAAACCAGTAACAAGACTAAACCGAACCCAGCCGGAGAAACAGGAACAGGCTGAAAAGCCAAAAAACAGTAAGTAAAAAACCCATCCCCTACCTCGGCTTTATTCTCCGTCGTCGACCACCATTCCAGATCTGGTATGGAGAAGAGAAGACAGACTAGCGATAAATCCCAATCCATCACGCCTCAGCAAACAGCTCGAAAAATGGATACACCGGCGCCGGACATGGGAGAGAGGAAGAGGGGATAGGGAGAGACGAGGGGGGAGAGGGAAAGGAGGAGGCGGTGGCCCCCTCCCCCTGGAAAAGAAACCCTAGATCTGGACTATGGAGGTAGAGAGAGAAGCTCTCGGTTTAATTGATATAGATATTGTTACTATTGCTCAACAATCTCTAGTTCTCTCCCTAGCAACTGCTTACAATACACATAGATTGAATTATGAGAGATCCACTCAAAGCCCCACAGTTCCATGATTTTTGACCATATTCTCGTAGCCACCCTGCAATGAAGTAGCAGGTGTTTGACCGTATTCTTCTTGTTTTTTCTAACGGCAAAAATGTCTATTTCTTACCACATTCTTCTTGTTTTTTAGTACTATGCTTTTCTGGACAGGGGAGGCTGCATAGGTTCCTTTCAATGGTCACATGACTACCAAAAAAATAAAAAATTCTTAGAATGCATGTAAATTTTTTTAGGTAATCCATTGTTGAACACCCTGTCCAAATTGAATTGAACACCCAATTCTATTAAATTGAATTGAAATGCCATTAACCTCCCCTGCTTTTGAAATACTAATTATCAAGATTCCCCCATCTCGTTAAGTAAGCATAAACGGTGTTAGGTTTGAAATGAAAATACTTAAATGCCCTCCATGATCTGCACCTTTTACTCTTACATTGCCCTAATCTAGTTATTCCTATTCCTCCTTTAGCTCCGTCGTCCACTTCAACTACAACCTCTTGCATACAATTTGCGTAATTTTCGCAGGCACTTTACCAAGTTTAATCCCAACTTTAATTAAACTATCCTCAATTTCCAAATCCACTTATTTCTTAGCTAATAATAAAGAGTGAAACCAATTAAAAAATATCGTACAATTGTCCACATTGCATAAAATTCTTTGATAAGTAATTAGATACTTGAGTGGCCCTGACACTAAAATTTCCTTCCTATCTTTCAAATTTACTTGTCTCATTAGCCTTCATTTAATCTTGTCTAGATCTAACAATTTTTTTATTTTTTTTGGATCAAGAATAGATCTAACAAATTTTTTTTTTTTTTGAACTGAAAAAAGGGTGGGAGGGGGCGACCAGCGTTGCAGACTCCCTTGGGCGTGACTATACGGGCCCCCGACCCGCCTGTGGAATGTCCGGTTCGAGCCATAGCTATTGTCCGAGAGGACAGGCCGTCACCACAGGCACCACCGTGTGAACCGGATGCCTAACACCAACTGTACACCCAAAGGGTATAGTTGGAGCGCGTAAGGCTCGAACTCCAGACGTGGAGGTAAGCAACACACATGTGCCATCCGGGCAACCACCACGGTGGTATAGATCTAACAATTTTTTGATCTAACAATTTGATCCACACGTTTTTGAGGAGAGAGAGAGAGAAGAGGAGAGAGAGAAAGAAAAGTATCGGGAGAGAGAGACAGAGAGACGAGGGATGTTATTCGATTGGTTCTTGAAAAGTATCGGGGGGAAATGGAGACTGTTTTGGAAAATGACTTACCGAGTTTTTCCGTTTATGAATTGATAAACAGTTTATGATAAAACTCATCCACCCACAAAATGCAAATTACGTATTTATGAATTTTATGATAAAATGATAAGATTATGACAAATCATTATTCTTTATTTTATTTTTGTAACAGGATGTCCGGGACAGTTTGCGCGCACCTCGACTAGTTTCGGAGCCTTGGAGGTAACGATCAGGCATAACCCCTCAGTGGCCCCAAGAATTTATTAGTAAGGGGAATCGAACCTAAGACCTTAGGTGAGAGCAAAATCCTAACTCTCAAGGCAAAGATCACTTAGCCAAGGATCATTACTCTTTCTAAGAGAGAGTTGGAAATGGATGAAAAGCACTATGCCACTATTCGTGGTTGAAGTTCCGAAGTTACGAAACCACCTTGTATTTTGCAAGTAAGAAGAAAATATTATCATAAAATACAAGGGTAATTTAATAATTTTATCTAATAGAAAAAATTAGGGAGTGCCAATATCAATTCCCTAAATTTATCATAAATTCTTGGTAAATTAATCACTAACCATTGCAACTCAACTCCTCCACGGCGTATTTGCAATGCCCCAACCTGATCGGAAGTGCCGTCAATCAAGAATTCAAGATTCAATTAGGGTGCATCTAGCAATCAAACAATGTTGGTTTACTGGATTTGTCCTCATCCTTCAGCTTTGGTTGGAGATTGAGATTGAGATTGAGATCGAGGTAGGGTTACCTTAACTTGTAAGGATTTCTATACAACAAGCAACCTGACCCATGGACACCGTTGACAATTGTTTGTCCTACGTAAATTATTCTCTCCCCGTCATTTACAAATTTTAGCATGGAAATACTCAAAAAATCCCTAATAAAAAGGAAATTATTGAACAACGCAATCTGTGCAGTGCACCAGGGTGCTATGCACCGTGTTGTACACCACTCGGCCATCCGATTGTGTTTTGGACGGTCCGGATATGTTTTGATTTTTTAACGATAAAAATAAATCAAAATTAAAATTAAAATCAAATTAAAATTACCGAATGCATCCGGGCCGTCTAAAACATGATCAGATGGCCCAGGGTTGCACAGCACCCACCCTTGGATTAGGTATCTATATGAAACAAAGTCTTGAGATTGATCCGTTACTGCCACAGATATTACGGTGCATTCGTTGCAGCTTAATAAGGGCAAGTTGGTTCTATTAATAGAAGTGACACCAGAAAGTATCAAAATAGAATTTCTGAATTATAGTATCAAATTTCTAACGTTTAAATTATTTTTGTGACAAGCAAAAACAGATTTTGAGCAAATGTCCACATTCAATCAGATTTTAAGCAAACAAGCCAATAGGACGCCAAACCAAACGAGGCCAGAGAACGTCTCCAGCAATGACACTTCAGATCACAAACCCAGAAAATTAAGCCAGCAATGCAAAGGTAAAAGGAGACGACAACCACTCATTCCATTCCATTAAACTCATGATTCCTCATTGCACACGATGTACTTCCATCCACACGGGGCGAAAACACACAGGTAATAAAGATTGCAAGTGTTCACATACTGAAATAGACATATGTGATTGTGTATATATATGCCGTTTAGGGCATGAATACTTGTACACTTGCAGTCTTCATGCCCTGACACACGGGGCAAACGTCGACAAACCCTTCACAATCCTCACAAAGACAAAGATGCCTACAAGGCATCAACAAGAAACAAACTTCTTTACCCTTACAAGCCCTACACTTCAACTGCTGCTGCTTTTCAAAATTCTTGCCACTGTGAGAAGCAGCCCCATCAACCTCACTGTCCCCCCATCCTTCTCTCGCTGGGACCCCACCTTGTGCAATGACCTGCTGGATATTGCTCTTCAGGGTGTTGACAATAGACTCGCTATATTTGGCTCGGCATTGCCACACATTGGTTTCCGTGGTGATTTGCTTTATTCTCTCTGTTAGTTCTTTGTTCTTGCGGTTCAGGTTGTCTATTTCGAGTTGTTTCTCATGTAACTTTTTGCCGAGTCCTATATCCAAGGCATTTAGGAAAGAAACAGTCTGTTTCTGCTTCAACTCTCTTATACCCTTCATAATGCATGCTTCCTGTTCAAAAAAGACAGTAAGTAATACTATAACAGTACCGGTTTACAATGTTCCACAATCAAAACAATTGTTGAATGGAAAAAATGACAAAACCCACGCACCAATCAGTTGTTTAAAATCAGTTCTCCAATCTACATATAAAACTATTACCATAGTGAAAGTTGTTCATTCTTAACCATACTTACTGAAACAAGAGAAGAGAGCATAGGACTCAGATTTTCGTTGCAAACCACGTAGCACAAGGAAAAAGAACATCTCAGAGGGTTGCATCAAAACTGTGCTACCTCTTTCTTCGAACATAAGCAACTACAAGCCAGTCTCATCCATTCTTATAAATGACCCAAGAACAAAATATTTCTAAAGCTTCCATATTCGATTCCAGACTCAAAATTGCTTCCAGCAATGATTTAAAGGGTATACCAGAAGGTCTATAACTCTAGTTTTATGGTGACACCGTGACACGAGAAATGTCCCACCCAGAATATGACCCAGCAAGAACTGCGAAACAAATCCAACCATACGACAACAACTACCATCGACCAAGTTTTCGGGAACTTATAAATGCAAATAATCACTTGCAGAAGGACATGGACATGAAATATAATCCTCAGTAGTTTTTATCAAGACGGAACACTCAAAGGTGAAATAGAATGGTAGTCGTGGTAGATACGTAACAAGATGACACACATGTTTGAAAACAGTTCACCTGAAGTCTGATATAACGATCCATTTCTTCTCCTTGTCGATCAATCTCAATTTTGAGGTTATCACTGAGGGAAAATATACCAGGAAGGGAAGCTTTCATGCCTTCACTAGTGGAAGTCACAGAAGAATTGCGTTCGTCGTCCTCACATGAAAGTCTCAGCCCCGTTGAAACAGGATTTTGGTTCAAAATTCTTCCAGCAAGGCCAGTTTCATATTGGAAAAAATTGTTATTTGAGGGTATCTGAAGCTTTTGCTGTCCAGAAGTAGGTTCTGTTTCTCTACCTCTTTTAATAGGTCGGTTCGTGGCTGTTGCATGCTCATTGCCCATGTAGTTCAAGGGATCAACACTACAAGCAACTGGAACTGCAGAATAATTGCAAAAAGAAAAAGAAAAGGCTTTATGAGATAAAGTATAGGAGCACAATTGATTAAACTCTTCACGACCAAAAGGCAGAAATGATCAATGGAATCAGTAAAGAAAGAGAGCAATACAGTTTGCACAAAATTTGGGAAAGTCTATACTGTAAGTACCAAGTGCTTCTCTATCCTAAATAACTTAGCGGGAGGAGGCTCTTTTCCCTTCTCTTAACCATCCAGTCTCTACTACTTGTATAGAACACAATACACCGACAACGCCATATACTATTTAATCCAAACTTAAACTGTTTAAGAAACTTGGGGCTTTGAGTTAGGCATATTCGATTAGCAAAGCATCTTGAGCACATTGCTATAATCACGTCAATGCAAGACTTGTTATTATACAAGCTAGAGTGCACAATAGGAATTTGAATGCAAGCCAAGTTGCAATTCATTGTGATTTACAAGTCCAGCATAGCAGAAAGCCACAAAGATATGATAAGTTACTATGAATGAAATATACAGGCTCGTAAGTGAATACAAAGAATGTAAAGCCCCTTAATGCAATGTGTGCATGTCAAAATGCGCCAAATAAAATGCCTAATCAATGGCACGATACTCTGTTTAACTAGCTAGTGGCATGCATGGAAAATGCATAGGACTCATTCACCGAGTTAAAAAGTGGCAATTTAACACATAAGGAGATCAGTAAAATTCGACAAAGAATCCAGTTATTAGTCACTTGGAAAACTCACAATCTCCAAATAACTGCAGCTGAGGTAATGCATTACCACCATATTGGAAGCGGTCTTCCTCAACAAAAACAGGAAGCAAGGGATTCCTGTTATCACTCCCCCCAAACATATTCCTGACAGCATAATTTAAACAAATTAGCCATTGCAAGGAGCATACCTCAAAAAACTCAACCAATAAATTCCCACAGGAAAACAAAACCTGATATTTTAAACAACCGAGACACATTAATTCGAAGACCAGTCTCTAAACTAAACCATAACCAAGTTCATTTCAAAACCCAGAAACAAAAATTCACCCTAACAAAGAGACGGAGATTCATGATCTTTGAAGATCTTTCCCACACAAACCATAGCCAAATCCATTTTAAAACCCAGAAATTTTTTTGCCCAAAAAGAGAACAAACCTGAGATCATTACTAAAGCATGACCAAGTTCCTTTGGCTTCAGGAATTTGACAAGCAAAGAAAAGAAAGGATTAGAGTTTCTTCCCAAATCACTCATCTGGATTGAGTATTTTGGTGAGAAATGGAGAAAATAGTACAAAATTGAATTATTATTTTTTTGGCTTCCTTCCCCATTCTCATAAAACCCAGAAACAATCCATCAAAACCCAGAAAAAATTGGGCGTAAAATTGGAAAAACCTGAGATCAATACTATATCCAAGATCGCCAAGCCAGAGAAAGAGAGCATTAATAATCCCCAAATATTATTAACACAAAAAATGAGAAAAATCCATAAAAATACGTTTGAATCGGAAAGGGTACCTCGAAATGATCGGATTGTAGAGAGAGAGAGAATCGGAGCGGTAAGCAAGGGCTCAGTTGGGTCTGAAAGCGAGCGAAGGAATCAAAGGGATGTTCGGCATAAGAATAGTGGTTGTGGTTGTGGTTGGTGGAGGAGGTGGTGTAGTTGGAAGGGTTTGGGTGAAGAAAGTGGATTCCATTTGTTGGGTTTAGAGTAGTATTAGGAGGTGGAATTGGATTTGGGGAAGAAGAAATCTTCCCCATCATCGCTCCTCTCTCTCTCTCTCTCTCTGTTTGGCAGCTTTCTTTTCGTTTTCCCACCAGTCATAATTCTGTTTTTTTTATTGCAGTTACCAATGTGCCTTTGAAAAGACCAGAATAGCCTTCGATCAATATTTTGACTTCTTAGATTTCTAAAATCAGCGGTTATCTCTTGGTTCTCCCACAAGCAAGACCAGTGTTCGAGCTTTGACAGTGACGTTTGAGATTTAGAGCTATCAGTAGCTTCTAGACCTCATTTGCACTAACTCACTAATTACCCCGCTAACCCCCACTGATGTATGTCGAATGGCAAAAAAAAACTATTAAGTCAATTTTGTGAAATAACCTCCGATTCACAAAATTTGCTAAAAAAAATTCGGAAATATAACGGAAAACAATTACCAGACATAAAAATTTAGGAGAAATGAAGTCTTAGACTCTTAGGGCAGTTGACTCACTGATCGCTTAGCAGCATTTTATGTTGTATGGCCTTGATGGAACAACATTGGTATTGAGTAGCCTCACTAACTATTCACTAGTATTATTTTATATTTGAAATTGGAAATAAGGATTCGAGTGATAAAAATCTAAAAAAAGGAATACTTATTAAATTCGTTGATTTTGTGTTCCAATCCTAGGCTTTGTTCAAAAATCTGACTTAAGTTAAAAATTGGCTTGAGTTGGATTTTTGAGTTAATGTATTGTAAGAGAATGACCTATCTCATAAAATACAATAAGTCAGCTTGGAATTGAATCAGTTTTCTGGAACAACCCTTAAGTTCAAGATTTTGACGGACTTAATCCAATTATCAAGGTGATACATATCTATTTAGGGGGAGTTCTCCCAAATAATAAAGTCAGATAAAATCAAATTTCGCTAAAGGAGTTTCTAAAATAAAATAAAAAATTAGATTGTGTGGCAAATTGGATAATTATCAATTGAAATTTCTACCATATTATAGAAGCAATGTAGTGCATTCCTTTCCCTGCACCAAATCATCCCTCACGGCAAATTCTATGGCCCTTCAAGCCAATTATGATAATCAAACCCTTCCATTTATTAGGGCCTTTGAGTTCGAAATCCAGTGGGACGGCATCTTTATTTGAGATAATTAAATAATCATCATTTTTTTCACATGGAAATTGAAAATCATCCTGAGCCTTGTAATGAGTTATGTTTTCATCCTTTTTAATTGTAAAGTACCATTTCTACCCTTATCTAGTGATATGTATTGATATAGATAATTATCGTTGCCTAAATAGGTGTGATGTAAGTTTCCTAATCAGGTGGGATGTAGTTACCTAAAATCATGGGCTTTGAAAAACTATGGAAGATTTTGTTTCCATATATAAAGGCTAAATTGCAAGTGTTTCAATCGACTTTTAAATTAATTTGAGAAAAAGAGATTTGGTTTGCTTTTCTAAAATTACGAAAGCTAAATTAAACTAAAGCAATTAAAGGTGAAGCGAGTTTATAGGAGAAAAGGCCTAGGGTTTCGAATCCACTCGACTCGTTGTAACAATTCCTATGCGATGAAAAAGGTTAATTATTCGAACCAATCCGGATATCGTTAGGGTTCGCGGGCCCTTGCGGTATCGCCAAAAGATTTTCATGAATTACCGAATAGCATGGGGTATCGCCGCCTAGCACGGGGTATCGCCGCCTAGCACGAACCGTCTCACGGTGCATAACCCATCTTACCAAGTTATCACAAACAATTAAGAACCGTTGTATGAACGTGCATAATATCTAGAAAATCATACACAATATTTGATAGGAAAAATTGATGCTAAAAATAAATCCTCAAGTCATACAACCAAAATTCGAATAATAAAACACTTAATCAAACCATAAATAATGTTACTCGGAGTTCAAGCTTCATCTACGCCCTAGGAGAGGGAGTTTAGCCGGCCATTGAGAGGGAAATCATTGCCCCAATTTGCTGCTGCTCAGCCGCCGTGAACAAAAAGGATGAGAATACGCATGATTCCCTCTCTCTGTTCTTTGATTTGTATGTATGCGTGATGTGTGCTTACCCCAAGCCGCTGCCTTCTTTTCTCTCGACCGTGGTATATGATAGGCGTGTGTGTGTGTGTGTGTTGTCCTATCCCAAGGCTACTGCCTTGTTTATATATAGAGTATGCACCGCCTCTTTTTTTCTTGCTTTTCCCAAGCCGACTTTTTCCGTGGTACTCCTATATGAAGCCCAATCAGACTTGGAAATTCATCACCCACCTGCATGTTGTATGGATTAGGTTTTTGACTTCCACTTTCCATTACATAGAAATTAAATCTGGTACTTCTCACTTTTGTTATCAATTGTAAGCTTGGACTCTTCACTTGATTAATTTAGTCACGGGCCCTGCTTCGATTCCGAACAAAATTCGACTTTGCACCTATTTTATATCAAAGCCTCCGAATACCTGCAATACTGAAAACAAAGCTTTAAACTCCAAGTAACATAATAAATAGACTTAGCAAAGGTAAATTAAGAGGCGCTAGTGTGAACATTTACGCGTCTATCACTTGATTTTATCCGTTCGTGAAAAGATTTGATAAAATTTCATTAAAAAATATGAGATTTTATCAAATCTTTTCACGAACAGATAAAATCAAGGGCTTGATTTTATCAAATCTTCATAAAATCCATTCAAGAACAACCCCTAAAATGACATAATTTTAACCCTTCCCCATGCTTCCCATCTCTATTGACCAAATGAAAGTAAAAAACTCTCTCCTCCTTTTATTTTTTGATCGAAAGCAGAAATGGAGGTGATGGCAGAGGCGGAGGCTGTGTTTGCAAGAATTGTGTCAATGTTTTTCTCAATGGGAGGGTGGTTTCCATTCCGAACACCAACACGAGCCAATATATTGGTGTATTTTACGTTGAAAAATTCCATTATCCTGGGGTTATATATAGTAGGAAGAGGATTTTATAAGGGCTCTCTTACATAGCTTATGTAAGAGATTTTTCGTTCGAAACTGAATTTCGACGATCCAAGACGATCTGCACCGTTAGATGTGTTTAAAACATGTTTTTAAGCCATATACGTTTTTTTATCGAAAAATGCTCGGATCAAGTCCTTCCGGGTTTTTTTTTTTTACGAATTCTCACGGTGGACCTTAAAAACATATTCTAAACGCATCTAACGGTTCGGATTGTCGAAATTCAATCTCGAATAAAAAATCTCTTACATAAGCTATGTAAGGGAGCCTTTATAAGATCATCTTCCATATATAGTACTCCCTCCGTCCCATATTTGTTGTCCATTTTCACTATTCATTGCACCTCAAAAAATTGGTTATATCTTTCAATGTGTAATGTTGAATATATATTCAATATGGATCTTGTTTGATAGTTTTTTATGAGTACTATTAAACAAAATTTTTAAAATTGTAAAACACATTATAGATTGCGAGATATAAGTAATTAAAAAATGACACACAAACCCGTAAATAGACAACAAATTCGGGACGGAGGGAGTATATATAATGGGTATGGTTGAGAGGAAGAGATACAAGTGGGAGAGTTTTACTCTTAGACCGAGTGGTCCAAGTTATTCTCCAATTAAAGCGCGAGACAATCACCTTTATCCAAGTTTTTCTCCAAACATAGGGAGAGAGAATGACATCAAATAGGGTGAGAGAATGACGTTTACCAGCATGATTGTAAACATCCATCGGGTTACACTCATTGGGCCCTACTCAGCTTTTTGACATGTGGCACATCCCTCTCAATCTTTGACTCTCTCTCACCGTCCCCTCTCACCCTCGCTCTCTCTCTGTCTCTCATACTCCTTTCTTTCTCTCTCCTCTACTCATAGGTGTGCCGCTAATTTGATTTTTTTTGGCTTTTTAGTTTTTTGACAATTTTATGTGAGAGTTCAAAAAATGTGTTGGTTTTTTGTGATTTTTTATGTGATGTATTTGTGGAAACATCCAACTCAAAACCAATTGACAATGAGTGGAGAAGTCCCAGTATATATTAAGTGATTACCAATTCCTCTCCTAAGTAATGTGGGACAATATTTCTTAACATCCCCCCTCATGTGCAGCCGCATTTGAGGTATGTCACGTGTGACCACTTTTTGGGTCCTATAATCATGCAGCCTTTTTGTTGGTCTGTCGTGGGGTGTAGATTGTGAATTTTTTTTTAATGTGGAGTGGAATGAGTCCTGCTCTGATACCATTTGGAAAACATCCAACTCAAAACCAATTGGCAATGAGTGGAGAGGTCCCAACATATATTAAGTGATCATCCATTCCTCTCCTAAGCAATGTGACACAATATTTCTTAACATCCCCCCTCACGTGCAATCGCATTTGAGGTCTGTCACGTGTGACCACTTTTTGGGTCCTATCATCGTGCAGCCTTTTTGCTGGTCTGTCGTGGGGTGTGGATTATGAATTTTTTTTCCCTTTTAATGTGGAGTGGAATGGGCCCTGCTCTGATACCATATGGAAACATCCAACTCAAAACCAATTGGCAATGAGTGGAGAGGTCCCAACATATATTAAGTGATCACTCATTTCTCTCCTAAGTAATGTGAGACAATATTTCTTAACAGTATTGTGAAGGGATGACCTGTCTCGAAAAACGTAAAAAACTGACTTTTGGCCTTTTGAATTAGTGGAACGGGGCCTCACTCCCCCACTTTTCTCACTTTTTATTTTGTAAGAACTAAAATATTTATAACTTTTATTTTTCATATCTAATATTAAAATATATAAAAAATCTACTCGATGTTGGAAAAATATTTTGAATATAATATTTTATTTAAAGTATGAATGAAAATTGATTTGATTTAGAGTTGCATCTTCTCATTGACACCTGTTCGCTGTGAACGGACGTGTCCTTTCGCGAACAGATGTGCCTCTTCTCCCTGGTGACTTTTCATAGAGTCACCAGTTAGCCTATGTACATGGCATCATTCATTCATTTTAATATGTTGATTTTTTTCCTACACTTTTATTGAGTCGGAGTCTGTTCATTAGAGAGAGTACGAACACAAGTTTGGTTCGCCTACCAAACAGATTGGAGTGCGTTCGGTGAAGATCTCAAGTAGTGATGGGAGATAGACGTTCATACAAACCGAAAGCACCGTATCGGCGACGAATCTGTCTTAAGTACAGAACGTTGAACACTTGCCTTGATCATTATTTCATTTCATCAATTTTCAGGTTTTACGTTCTGATTTTATAGCATTCATATTTTCGATTTTATCACAAAAAATAAACATATTTTCCAACAATCTTAAGACATATTTTCCAACAATCTTAAGACAGATTATTTGCTTACTTTTGTGTGATTCTTTATTACTGCTTCAGTTTGTGTTTCCGGCGTTCATGATATTTGATACATGTGATTGGATGACTGGATTGAAATCCTTTCCATTATGTGCCGGAATTTCAAGCGGTTTGCATCATACCATTTACTGTTTTGCATGCACGTGGCTATGTCATGTGTTAAAAGTGTTTTGTAGTTACGGTCTTGCTATGGGCTTCCATTAAGCACATGAAAAGACAAAAGAAACACATGTAGAAAAATCCGTACTTGCATTACTACCCTTCTTGTTGTTGCATTGCTCCAATAACTACAATCTTCAAGGCATAATATGATGAACTCTTTATGCTGCATCTTAGCTCGAACTAGAGACTCCACTGCACGAGCTTGGCCCTGCCATATAGAGGGTCAAAGCATTGTACACCACTAGGAATGATTTAGTAAAAGATGGATATAGTTGCTAATCTTTTGGCATGAGGTTTACCTGTAAAGCTCACTTTTTACGTTTTACAATAAATTTTCATTCACTTTTATATATTTTTCACACATTCCAATACACTTTTTAAGCCCTCTTTTAGCATTTTCCTTGTAGCTATTCATCTTTCTAGAAAATTTCTTAAATATTTGTATGATTGGATTCTGTCCTTTAGTGTGAACATGGGAACCCAATTCTTATATTCTCATCACAATGTGCGGGAAGTGTACTGTTGAGAGATTAGTCGAACAGTGACGCACACCTTAGAAAGAGGATTAAGAGAGGAACTCAATAACTCCTTTACTGATTTGGTAGGAATAAAAATACCTGACATATTTTGTGTTCGACGTGATTAGAGAACGCATACACGTTGATATGCATAGACAATGTAGAAATTTAATCTCAATCGAAACTTCACGGCAGAGAAGAAGTTTTGTTTCCTTACATGGATGGATATGAACACCGATTGAATAATTGACCCATTTCAGAGTATTTACCCTCTCATTGTTCCTGCTGGGAAAACTTTTTTTTTTTTTTTTGAGATTCATATGAGTATTATTACTGTTTCCCTTCGTTTCATGATTGAGTCAGTCGTGTTATATGAGATGGAATTTTCATGTGATTTCATCACTGCTCGCTTTGTGAACGTTACTGCTATGAAGACGACATTTAAGTGCCATGCGTATCACTTGATAGAATTTGAATTTTATACAAACACTGATACGGTCGTATACTAATGGGTATGAAGATGAAGAGAGACAAGATAACTCTTAGATTGTGACTGTTTTTAAGCTGTAATTGTAGGTTTCAGATTGTATAATTGGAAATGATTTGATCGTTGTACTCTGTTCGTTTGTTTGTTGTTTTATTTTTTGGAATATTGAAGAAGATGGGATGATAGAAATATAATTTTCCAATGTGTTGCTGCTGTTATTTGGACGTTTCAGTATATAGGACCTGATTAGCTTGAAGAATGGATAATCTTCTTACGTAGGTGGGTTGAAGGTTTGAAACGACGGTTTTGGAAGGGAAATGTTTAGGGTTACATATGGGAAACTAGGTTTTTTTTTTTTGTCAATGTGTGAGAGAGAGAAGGGTAGTGGATGAGGAAATAGTTTTTTTCAAGAATTGAGTTCAGATGAAAAAAGAAAAAAAAAATCAGATTACTGGATCGAAGTCGGATATATCCGAATCTGATCCGACTAGCATTCGGATTATCGGATTGGAGTTATCGGATTCAGATCCGGGCTTTTCGGATCAGATCGGATCCATTGACAGGCCTAGTCAGCGGTAGTATTATAATCATCTCACTTCTTAGTTGAAAATTTTCCTCAAGATTGCGTTCTTACTTCTTAGTTGAAATTTTTCTAGACGAACGTAATCATCTTTGCGTTGCTTTGTTTTTTGGTTCTCTATTTAAAAAGGTACTTGAATCATCAAATAACTCTCAAAGGAGCAAGTTGTATATTAAAAATGGACAGATTTTCAGGGCGAGTTTCCCAGTGTTAAATATGGATTTTTAGAAAAATCATTCTCCGTATATACATCAACTATTTTTAATATTTTTCACCCGTTTAGTACTTTTAGCAAAAACGAGAAACTCACCTTCAATCATACACAACTAACAGGTAACTATCACGGTGGAGACTCTCGAAACAAAAACAATTATTGCTAACCAAGAAAGAAGGATTTGATATCTCACTAATAAGAAAAGCTAGTCAAAAAGTGTGAATGTAATTTTACCTCGACATATTTTGCGTACAACCTTCGCCAATTCTAAGTACTTTTACCAATGCTCTCTATTCTCCTCTTTTAAATAAGAAAAGCTATATAAATTATATTACCAAAGCAAGAGAGAGAGAGTAAAAAATTCGCTAGTGAGTGAAAGATGCCTCACTATATTTACGAATGCACTGTTCACAAATGTAATATATATCTAGCTATTTGTTGATGGTACTGAACCTGGTATTCTTGATTTTAGCAAAATAAAATGGTTGAAATGCCCATTGAATTTTAGCTATTGTAGCTAGCCTGGTGCACATGCTCGATATAAATAAATTCTGGAGTTCGTAATTTTTTTTAGCTTTTTAGGTTAATTTATCTTATAACTTGTACGGACAAATATACCCCGACAAGTCAAAGCCAACCCGGATAATTTTTTTTTTCCCTATCCGATAAGTTTTGGGAATGAATTCATTATTATAAATTTACATCCAAAACACTGAAAATACATATGTTAATGGTGAGATACGTGCCCTGCAGTAACTACAATTTCACAAAGGAGGAAAAAACACCCTCCACAGAATCACAATCCTCGGTTCCGGGAATACGCATTAGAGGGGAGAGAGAGGTTGAGGCCAATTGCATATGAGAATAGCTAGCAACGAGAGGGCATATATAATCCAGGAGATGATCACGAAATAAAGGGGACACGATATGGTAACAGCTAAGAAGAAAGCTGTGACCCCAAAGAATACTCCAACATACTCGAGCTTACAGGCTGCATAGGGATGCCTTGGGGCTATGTATTTAGCTACGAAGATAGAGGCAAATGCAAACACAACCATCAGGCAGAGCATGTGGAAGATTCGGGGGTTGACAGTGTGGCTTTGGGTGGCAATCCCCATAGCGCTGCTCAAGCAGAAGGCTATGACTTGTGTTGGGAAATCGAAGTTGTTCTGCTGCTGATGAGCATTTGGTAGCGGTAACGGGTCTAATGGCTGTTCAATTGGTAGTACAAAGTCAGGGGATTGGTTTTGGGGCTCAAGTAACAAACCATGTGGTTGCGGTAATGGGTCTAATGGTTGTTCAATTGGTGGTACCAAATTAGGGGGCTGGTTTTGGGGCTCCATGGGAGAATTTGGCAGAGTTGGAGTCGTAGGCGGTGGATGAGGCTGTGTTTCCATTCCAAACACCGATAAGGATATATTGGCGTTTTTCCGTTGAAAGACTTGTGGGGGGATGATCATATATAATGGGTGAAGAAGATCTTACTCCGCGTACCCCAAGAATAAAAAAAAGCACCACTTTCCCCAAAAATAGACCATCTTAAACAATTACTACTATCAAAGAGACCATCTTAAAGAGACCATCATAAACAGTTACTACAACAATTCAAAGAGACCATCATAAACAATTCAAAACGAACCTTTCAGGAAAAAACAAATACTCCCTCTGTCCCCAAATTTTGGTCCTTTCTGGGAGTTCGTGTCATTTTTTAATTGATTATATCTCGCAATTATATTTTCAACTTTTTTTTTATTTTTTTATTTTTTTGGCTTTTTAGATTATGGTTAGAATATATTTTGAATTTAATAAAAGTGTTTGGGCAAAATATGCATATAATGCATGTTTTGACAGGCCACGAAATAAGAGAAAATTAAGCGAAAATTAAGAATACAAAGATTTACGTGGTTTCCCTCATGTACGAAGCAAGAAAAATTAATTGCTTTGTTCGGATAGGTATTTGAATAAAAAAATTTAGTTTGTTCAGTGAACCCACAGTCTACAACTTCACTTTTCAACGACTTGGAATGACTGAAAATGCATTGGGTTGGACAATAATTAGGCCCACAAGTAGAGTAAAAATCAACACATCCCTTTCTCTCCCTTGTTTCCCTCACGTACGAAGCAAGAAAATCGCCAGGCACATGATTGAAGACTGTTTTGAAAATTGGGTTTCACTTTTCCATGTGGGGCCCTCCACATCTGCCAAGGATTTTCTCTCTCCTCTCCATTACTTAGATATGTTACTCTAATGCATATCATGTGCGAGATGGATCCGTGATGCCCACTTTGAAGACTCACATAAATTATCTGTCCCGGTCATTAATTTTGTAAATAAGTTTTTGAGTCACTCCTAAAAAATCAGCTCATTCGAAAAATTATAAGTAGTTGATCCGTCTTCTAATTATTCATTCACAATTTAGGATCCTGAATTTTGACAAAAGTTTAAAATAAAGTTAGACAATTTGATCAAGTACTTAAAATTATACGATTGACCTGATTTTTTTCTGGATAACTCAAAGAATAATTTCAGAACTAATGGACGGCTTGGATCATTTGTTTGGATCTTTGAAGTGGACTCCACGAACACATCTCGCACAATATATATCCTAGAATAACATACTCCCTCCGTCCCAAATTCATAGTCCCTCTTAGGGATTCAAATTTTTTAAGGGAACAGAATGATTGTTACAAAAAATATTTCACTTTCCAATCCTACCCCTTTAGTTTTTGCCAATTAAATATTCAATACAACTACAATAGATTTGAAATTTCAAATTTGATTGATGTGAATTGTACTACTTGCATTCAAACACAAGGGTAAGAATGGAATTTCACCAAAAATCCATAGTATATTTGGGGAAAGTGGACTTTCATTTTGGGACGTCCCAAAATGGAATAGTGAACTATGAAAATGAGACGGAGAGAGTATCTAGAAATAGGGAAGAGAGAGAAAACCTTTTAGCTGAGTGGGGGGTCCCACTTGGAAAAGTGAAACCTGGTTTCATCAAGAACCAAAACCGAACAAGGTAACTTCTCCGCCCCTCGCAGCACACTACCTGTTCAACGACCCCCAAAACCCCCAGTGGGCTACACTCACAACATTATCTTACTAACACAAATGAGAGGGTCCCACAAGTGGATGATCTGCCAATCTTCTTCCCCCCTTTCAACCCAACACCCAGGTTTTAGTATTGATTGATGATGATGAAGTGGGCTACACTCACAACATTATGTTTTTTTCCTAAAGAGAGCTACTTTTAGGCTAGTTTTTAGTTAATTAATAAGTTAGCTTTTTCAATGAAAATAAAGGAAGGTGGTGTTGGGCTATTTGTTAAGGATAAACCTAAGGTATAGAAAATTTGTGCGCAGAAAATGCACAGATCTGTCTGTGGACCCACACGTGGGTCCCACACAAAAAATTCAAACCGTAAGTAGTTGATCTAAAACTCACTCTTTTCGTTCAAAACAATTTTGAATGAAAAGAGTGAGTTTTAGATCAACCACTTACGGACGTCGGATTGAGGTGATTTCTCGCGGGGCCCCTTGAAAAATTATTCTGAGATGAATCAACGGTTCGAATTTTTCGTGTGGGACCCACTTGTGGGTCCACGGATAGATCTGTGCATTTTCTGTGCACCAATTTTCTGTACCCCTAGCAGTGTCCATTTGCTAACCTTTCGAGTATATTTTGATGATCGAAATAGTAAGTCATTCGTAGAGCTTATAATGAATATCAATAACTTTAAAAATCATGTTAATCAATTAAAGAATATCAACAATTTTATAAGGCATTCATCTCGTAGAGTTTGTGACGAAATTAATGTTTTCGTCAGATTACTTTTCCACCATCTCTCCTAAAAACAATTGGTGTTATGAAGGATTTTAATTAGGGTCAGTTGTCTGCCCGTCCATGATAGTGACTTTCTACCCCCGTGTGTCCACCAAACTGTTTCATAGAGTTTCCAGTCCAATTGCGGACAAAAACCTCGCTCACAAACCAAACACATGCGGGTCCTCTTTTCTAGAACGCCAATCACCAAGAATTCCATATGGGCACAATCTCTCTCCTCAACTCCCGAAACCGTATGAAAGTGCCTAAATCCTAGGATATCCTATGAAAGTGCCTAAACCTAAACCCTAGGGTACCCTATGAAAGTGCATAAACCACTAAAACCCTATAATAGGAAAGTGCACCCTAAAACCTAAACCCTACGGTAACCTATGAAAGTGCCTAAACCACTAGGCAAGTGCACCAGTCATTAGCAAAAATTGCTAGTGAAGAGTGCACAGTTTCTATTTTACCTACCCATATTTTTTTCCACATTCCACCAATGTTCTTTAGTTTCCTCTCTATTCCTATTAAATATTAGAAAGTAATGCCTAGTAGGTCTCATAGGAGGGGGGGGTTTGTGTGTGTGTGTGTGAGAGAGAGAGAGAGGGAGAGAGAGAGAGAGAGGAAGAGAGAGGGAAAAGAAAATGAAATACTCAATGCCTTGTGAACAATTGCTAGCAACTCCTAGAGAGCCTCAGCCGCCACCTTGTCTGGTGGAGGCCACATTTTGTGGTTTGGGGGAGCTAAAATAGCCAAACGGGGTGGATAGAGAGCCTTGGTGCACATACCCTAAAATCCTATAATATGAAAGTACACCTTAAAACCTAAATCCTAGGGTACCCTATAAAAGTGCCTAAAATCTTAGGGTACCCTTTGAAAGTATCTAAGTCCTAGGGTACCCTATGAAAAGTGCCTAAACCACTAAAACCTTATAATAGGAAAGTGCACCCTAAAATCTAAACCTTAGGATACCCTTTGAAAGTGCTTAAATCTTTTAAAATAAAAAATAAAAATTCATGGACCTTAGAACTTGTAAAACTTTAGCATGAACTAAATGGCCCCATAAGTCTCATTTCTGGACCGTAGAACAATTAACCGTTTTAATTAAGTCTTTTATTACATTCGACATTGCACCCGCAAGTCTGTTTTTAGAGAGGTCGGGGGGAGTGATATTGTGTAACAAAATCTATGGAGATATACTCCAGGCCTAACAGTTCTTCACGAACTTTAGAAGATTAACGATTCCAATCATGGAAATGATTCCAAAAAAGGATCACAAAAAGCCTAGCTCCACGAACTTTAGCAATTGTTTATCATTATGAAGTTTCTATTAGATAGGAAAAAGTGAAGAAGTTATGGTTTCTTTCTTCAGTTCTCTTATAATTGTTCGTTTTTTTTTTAATCTCAATTAAACTTTTAAAACCAAAAGTTTTTCATGTCGGAGTGAATAAGTGATATTATTTCAACCTCTCAACGTCGAGGTTGCGTGTTCAAGTCTCATTTGAGTCGATCGATGATCCTCATTGCCTTGTAGTTTCTTTTGTTTAATTTTCTTGCCAGCGACAATAGTTTCTTTCTAATGGCAGAATTTTTTTTTCTTTCATTGGTAGACAAATTCGCGAAAATAAACAAGCAAAGAAAGGGCAAAATTTTGGATCTTTTTATCTGCAATGAATTTTTTTTTTTGGTCAGCTTATTTTTTACTCTTTCTACTTGTATTTTTTTAACATACTTTTCAAATCTGATTTTTTCTATTAAACGTTCAATTTTCATTCAAAATCGAATAAGTGACAATTTTTTTAATAAAAAGTATAGAAAAGGGAAAAAATGTTTGCAAAAGAGAATATGACGTCACTTATTAAAGATCCCAAACAGGATCTCTCAAGAAATCATGAATCAAACCAAACTAAACTAATGGCCTTTGGAATCTCTGTGGAGACAATAATGTGTTATATGGAATATTTTAAGTTAATGAGTGACTCAACTGCTAGTGCACTGCTACATATACACAGAAAAAATATTCAGAATTTGAAAATCAATGGCCTAGATTCACTCCAAGTGAATCTGGGCCAACCAATTTTATCCAACCCCAAAACATTTTGACACATCAACGTGAGGTAAAAAAAAGATCCGTAGTGTCCTCCCAACTTAAGCACCTAGGACATATGACATATGACATCCAGAAAATTTTCAGTGTCGGGTGGGTATTGCCCACGTGGTATCCGCTCGGCAATCTCAGCCGTCCAAAGCGCGATCCAACGGTCCCGAAGAGGAAAGAGAAAAAGAGGAGAGAGAGTGGTTGGGTGAGAGGAGAGAGGGGATCAATCTGGGCCGTCCAAAAACACTTTTGGACGGCCGAGATTGTGCTCGGTATGGACACGTGGTACCCATTCGGTACCCAAAAAAATTTCAATGACATCCACTTCCGAACCTTATTCTTAAAACATGTTTAACAGGAAGAACTACCAAGGATACACTTCCGAATAAGCAATGAGAAATTCGCGGGAAGTTGAAGCTTTCAAAACATGTTCTGTATTTAAGAGAGTGTCCAGAGAATAGAGATGATATGTATATATACATGTATGGAGGAGGATCTTATAAGGGCTCTCTTACGCCCTATGTAAGGGATTTGTCGTTCGAGATTGAATTTCAATGATCCGAGACAATCCGAACCGTTAGATGTGTTTAAAACATGTTTTTAAAGTCCAACGCTAGGATTCGTAAGAAAATAATACCCGGTAGGGCTTGATCCAATCAGTTTTTGAAAAAACGCTATGTATAACGTTTTTATCGAAAAATGCTTGGATCAAGCCCTTTCGGGTATTTTTTTTTTTTTACGAATCCTCGCGGTAGACCTTAGAAACACATTCTAAACGCATCTAACGGTTCGGATTGTTGAATTTCAATCTCGAACGAAAAATTCCTTACATAAGCTATGTAAGTGAGCCCCTATAGGATCTTCTTCCATACATGTATATAAGTTTGTGAAAATAATTTGGTAGGAAAACATTAGAGTAAAATTAAATTAAATACTAAATTCTAGATTTAAGTATGATATAATTGAATCAAAATCTATTTAAAAATTTCAGGTCTTTACAACCTATCCCCTCAAAATAATTTCGTCCCCGAAATTCAGTATTTGAATGAAGTCAAAATATTGTTTAAGAGAAACGCAGTCAAAGTATAATAGAGTGAGAAAAAAATTTCCCGAAACTTATTTTAAGAAAATACGGGACATTACATACAATCTCTTTGATGATTTGTGATTGACGCTTTTTTTCTGTTGGGATGTGAGGATTGAATCTTTTGTAGTGATCGGAAGTATTAAAGCTTTAAGGATAGCATTAGTTGATGTCACTTGATGATATCTAGCCGCGCCGCGCCGCTCCTCTTTCTCCTCTCTCGGCTTCCTGCTGGTAGGGATGCGTCATATTTTGGTCCTCTTTCACAACACAGAATCCATATTTGTCTATCCAAGGAAATGATGACATTCTCCTAGTTTTGGAAGACCAAAATCATGAAAACATGAAACATCACCACCACAAACTCAATCTATTCCACAATCAAAACATTACAGCACCATAATCAATTACCTTCCAAATAAACTTCCAGAAATAATAAAAGTTTTGTGCCTTTCGCGACACCCCCTGTAGAGACAACGAGGTCTAGACTAAATTCGATGAACACATCCCCAGCAGGAAATAACATTGTTAGTCATCGGCAATGATACACCAAGGAAAATCACCCAGTAACAAGCTTCAATGCAATGACAATGATGTTGGCAGCCAGAAGAGGAAGTCTCATGTACTGGACCGCATAAATAAGACCTATCAGCTGCCCCTTCATCGAATTTCTTCTCACCCCTGAAAATTCTTGGAAGCTCCACCCTCTTGGCACAAGGAAGCGCTCCTCATTTAATATTGCGAATGCGTTAGCAAGAAGCAGAAAACCTTCTAGTAACGTCCAAAAACCCATTCCCTGCATCAAGAACATTAGCTAATCACTTTCAACAAACGGTCAGCGATGTTCAAATTGAACATGTTTCCTGTCAGTTTATTTGAATCCACATGAACAGCTCACTGTGTATACCACCAATAACCATGACAGAATAGGCCAAGTAAGTTCACGTATTTCAAACGAAACATTAAAAAAAAAAACTCCACCCACAGAGATTTCCATTGCCAGAACATGGAATCCTGACTTGCTTTCCACGAGGATATGCGATATTGTAATGGGAAGATGGTAAAAGCTAGAAAACTATTGCACTTCACGCCCAAAAGCCAGGAGCAGCATTCAGAAACTAAACTATTAATTTGAATAAAAATTAAATCAAGAAAAAGGGTCTTCCTCAGTATAATCATATCCGTAGAGTTGCTATGCAAAAGATGGCGACGACTTTCATTCTCAAGAACTGTTGAAGCTGGTAGGCACAACCTGTTTCGAGGAAGCCTCCCAATACAATTTCCAGATACACTATGATTGAACCCCTAGCTTCATTCCCGAAATTCCATGTACACTTAATGAATAATAGTGGGACAAATTTCAATATGCAGGAGTCTTAACAAAGCTTCAAAAGTTCCGTTTTCTTCGTCTAGGCAACCATGATTACAGATTATCCACATACATTTCCCTCTGAAAGGAGCATTGAACCAACTTGGCACCAACAGCCATGCAGTATCTTGTCATAAGCAAATGATAATCATATCCATGCATATCCTATACACGGGCACCCCAAAGCATGAAGCATCTGTGCCGCCACTACGGAGTTTGAGGAAGGTCACATGTATGCAACCTTACTAGGTAAAGAGAGTAAAACAAGATTCCTATATGAGTGTAACTCAACAAGCACACAACCACACAATTCCAAACTTTTACAATAATCCTTAATGAGAGAAGCTTCGAAAATGTCAAAAATCTGTCATGGACTATAATGCATACCGGAAGAAAGAGGCCGAGATTTTGGACACCAGAAGGGTAGTTCTGCAACTTGACTCAAGAAGACACGCACAACTCACACAACACTAAACCCTACTACAAGAGGGAAACTGTCACGACCCAATTTTTATAAAATATGGCAATATGATTTTTAAGGTGTGAAATCGTGAAATAAGTGTAATAACAAAAAAACAAATGTTCACCAAAAAGAATCCCTGTTTCCATCAGCCATTGATCTATAAATCTAACCAAATTAAAAGAACAGAAATAGGTGATCCGCTTCCCAAATCCATCAAAATTTTCAATTACCCACCAAGCACCACTAAAGTGACTAGACGTAGAAATAGGTCCTCCAATCACAAAAGTGAGTTCAACCACCGACTCCATCAAAGCTTGTTCTTCTCCTTTCAAACCTATAAGTAGGGGTGAGCACGACCGCCCACGTATAATCTTCTAGAAACATTAATATGCAAGTAAACACGTCTTCAAATGCAAAAACATTTATTCCCATTGAACCCATTGTTTTAAACTCTAAAAGGTTTACTTACTCAACATTGTTATAAGGATCTTAACTAAGTACCAAAATAAGTCAGATCCATAAAATATACCCCATTCGTCCCTTGATTATTGTCGACTATTTGGGTTGTTCCTTAATAAGTGTGAATTTTGAAAAATTAATGGATAAAAGTTTGTACAACTATTATTTTGCCTTATTGAAAAGTTATTGGGTAAAGAGTGAATGGGTAAAAAAGTGGAGGATAATTTTACAAAGTGGATGTAAAAGTTGATGTGGAAGGTGTGAAGTAGAGGTAAAAGTTGATGTGAAAGGTGTAATGATGATATATATCTTTAATAAGTTGAATTTACGAAGCAACACATTTAAAAAGGGACAAGTGGAGTATAAGTATGTAACAAGTCAAATCCATTCAAATAGTCGAAAATAAGATCACATGAAACTGAGAATCCAAATCCAACTCCGTCGAATCTAACTCATCCAAACTTGTTGTGTACCTGTGATTGAACAAGTCCCTAAATCATCCAAATTTATGGGCTACCCCTAAGGCCTATGGAGCACCTTATCCCGCGCGGGTATACGAACGATACACGACGGATAACTCACTATACGTTTCCGGCTACACAACACTTATAAAATGCTCAAACCAGCCTCCAATACATGGCTCACTAGCCTAAAATCCAAATATGTAAATTTAAGTGCATCCATTAACATCAGACTCAAGAAACTCAAAATCGAAATCAAAGTTGACTTACTTGTAAACCAATTTCTTTTTCTTACTAGACTAGATCAACCAACTCTCCAACTTTACCATTTTTTGCCAAATCAGAGATAAATTTCTGGCCAAAACAATCCAAATTTGCTCTTCACAAAACACCAAAATCATCAAGGCCGTGAAATAAAGCATTCAAGTAGCTAGTATAGACTATCAACAAAGGGGAACAAAATCCTCATATTAAAAACCACAAAATTCATTATGCATAATACTCCTATCACATATCATTAAACAATAAACTACCCAATTGCAATAAATAAGCACAAATCTCAAACTTTAAACATACTACTCAAATTAGAGTTTTTTTCATTTTTTTTTTATTTCTAGATGTCAAACTTGAACGCTTAAAACGAAATCCTTGTACATGGCTACTTGCATTTTAAAGAGAATAGTAGAAAACCCTACCTCAAGAGAAGAAAACCCCAATTCGTTAGGAACCCCGAAGTGGCCCAAATGAGATTTTGTTCGAATCAAAGCGTAGCCCTCGTCGCGTAGATTAAACTTTTCTCTTGCACTTTTCACAATATTTCTGTGTCTTATTTTCGATTTTGGAGAAGAATGATGTGGGTTTGTAGAGCTTGAGATTGAGAGGGAGGGAGAGAGAGAGAACGAGACGAATAGGGAAAGTTCTCTGATGAAAAATAGATGGGCAAATTACACTGACCTCCCCTGAGGTTTCTGACTACTACAGATTCCCCGATTCCCCCCTCAGGTTTGAGAAACTACACTGTCCTCCCCTGTGGTTTGGTACCGTACATCACAGACATCCTAGCCGTTAAAGACCCGTTAGCTCTGTCAACTTTATGACCAAAAGCAACAACAATGTGACGAATTTGCCCTTAACCCAATTGATTCCCTCCGTTCCTATTTTATGGTCCCTTTTGGGGATTCCAACTTAATAAGGGAACACAATCATTGCACTTTTTCTCATTTTACCCTTCAATCATTACATTTTCTTACTTTTTTAGTAGTACTAATTTCAAAAGGAGGGGTAAAAGAGAGAATTCATTACATATTGCCCATTTAGTTTTGAAATGAGACAATTTTTTTGGGACATCAAAAAGTGCAAACTGGGACTATAAAATGGGGACGGAAGGAGTAGGTAACTGACATATTAGAATCACGTAAATATCTGATAATAATTGATATATTTATCTAATTAGCCTATTACTAATATATCACACAATAATTTACTAAATTTTAGACTTGCACCCTCAAACCATAGCAATATCATGAATACCCGTAAAACTAAATAAATGGAACCACCACCAACAACAACAACAATAAATACACTATCAATTTATAGAATAAGTCAGGAAGAGGTGTTGGGGTGAGTTCCCTCCATATTTTCCTGCGAAAATTATAGAGGTTACAAGTGATTTCCATCTCTGATGACAAGGTAGAATGACTTGTGGTGAGGTGGCCTCCCGCCATTTTTCCGCGCGGCAAGAGAGGGTGAGGGTGGGTGGGTTGGTGACAAGACTCATCCAGTTGAGAGAAAGAGAGGGTTGAGATCCAGTTGAGAAGAAACGAGGAAAATAAGCTTCTAGATCCACTCTATTTGATAAGGAGGGGTAAATATGCAATTGACCCTTTTCCATCCACTGCCGTCTTTGGACAAACGCTGACAGGGGAGGACAGTGTAATTTCTCAAACCTGAGGGGGGAATCTGTAGTAGTCAAAAACCTCAGGGGAGGTCAGTGTAATTTGCCCAAAAAAACACCACCACCGCCGCGTAGTTGGTACCATTAATGTATGTCTAGAAGGGAAACCAAAGGGAATTTGATTTCTGCAATTTCTCCTTCATTTGTTCCTCCCTCCTGTGATTAACAAAAAAACAAATTCAAAAACAGAAAAATCTCTGTTCTTACCTGGACACTGAAATTCCATCTCTCACTGTCTCTCTCCCTTTACGATGTTGATAGGGGAAAGCCAAGCTAGCGTTGGGTATATATGTGTGTGTGTGAAGAGGTGAATTTTGGGTAGTTGCATAAAAGTTCCAAGTCACAGAGGAGTCACAGCCGGTATCGTTTTGACAGCTTGCATTTGCCTATGTTGTCTTTGTGGTGAGAGTTTGGCTCACAAATCAAAGGATAAAACCTTACCTTTCATACCATCCGTCCCCAATCTCTGGTTTCAAACATTCAAACATTAATTTTGATTGTCCTAATTTTTTATGTTAATTCAAAACTAAGGGGCATTAGTTAATGAAATTCCATTTTTACCTTTTTCTTTTTTAGAGTAAGTACATATAATGATAATGTTCTGAAGGATGAAATGAGAAAAAAATATGACAAGCGTAATGATTATGTTTCCCTAATTAGTTGAAATCTCTAAAAGCAAACAATAGTATTGGATAACAATCATCCCCTCACTTTTTTAAACAATGCCTAAAATTTCGGGTCTTCTAACATGACTATATTTGAGAATAATATCATCCCACTGATTTTATATCCTTCATCATTTCAAAAATTCTTTGATTTAAGGCAATACAATTAATCATCCACAATTTTAATAAAATCCTTGATTTTAGTTAAGGGTCTTGCTGGGCACACGTTAAACACACAAAAAAATATAAAAAACACACACTTCAATCCACCTTTTACACTTTTCAATACACTTTCATATATCCCCATACACTTTTTACACATTTCAATACACTTTTTCAATCTTAACGTTAGCATATTCCTTTAGTTAATACTATCATTCAAAAAATTTAGGCATAAATAAGTAATTGATTTTTTTCGGTAGTCCCACTTTTGTTTATATATATATATATATATATATATATATATCAAGGGTAATAGTGGTAAATCATATATAATTATGATAAAAACACAATTTTATAAAGTGGGCGGAATGAAAACTTATGTGATGTCAAAAAATAAAATGATTGTTTAATTAACTCGAACTAAAAACTAAAAAACGGGGAAAAATAAAATCGAACGAGGCAACAACATAACAAAAAGGGCCAAAAAAAAGTCAGGTGTTTTTTAGGGAAATTGGGTCTTCATTGTAGGTATTACAGTTAAACAAATGCCTTATGAATACTTGTTAAAAAGATTATAAAAAAAAAAAAGCTGTAGTTTTCTCCTTCCGTAATCTGATTTTCAAAACCTTTATTGATTGGAACTGAAACCTTTATTGATTGATTCAACTTCACATAGTAACTGCTACAACACAACTGAAAAACCAGAGGCAGCGCCACATACACCTTAGGGTAGTCAACTGAACACCCTGAACTTGGAACAACGTTACTGCTTGTTTCAATCTTTTAACTGATGGCATGGACTTTGAACACCTTACACCCTCATGCCTCCATGCTGAACACCCTACAAGTGG
>JAXBDA010000761.1:0-72042 GCA_036023075.1 Gaultheria prostrata | reverse complement strand
TGTTGAAATTGAAGAAATTAAATCCCAATGTCGGACGCCGATGAGAAAACAGAGCCGACGCGGCCTCTGTGGTGAAACAGAACGAGAAAGAAGAAGAGGAGACTCAAACCCTAAAGTAGAAACAGAGAAAGGTTGGATTTGTATAGCCTAATTTGATTTTGCCTAACTTTGGCTCCCTCAGACAATATGTTATTTGCTCTGTTTTCTTCAAACCTAGGGCACCACAATGAAAAAGGAGAAGAAGAGTGTGAAATACTGTATGCAGAGGTCATGTGCCTCTCACGCGTGTTGTTTCCCTTCAAAACATGCCAGCTCATCTTTATGTTGCCTTTTCAGTGCTAATTCTAGCCAAGTCAGCGAAAAACAAGCCAATTGGGCACTTTCCGTCCAAAAATGGACGGTAAATTGGGGCGGGTGTCCAATTTAATAATGGCTGCATAGTATAGGGGTCTAATTGAAATATTTCAAAGGATAGGTGTTTATGGGACATTGGGGTGAAAGATCAGGTGTTTTTTTGAAATTTTCCCTAACATTTATTATGATCTAGTATTTGGGGGCCCTATTATTGGGCCAAAAACTGGAGGCCCTAGGCGACTGTCTTGTCGGCCTATGCCCAGGGCCGGCCCTGCCAATAGGTACAAGGTTCAATTCCTCTGTCTCTCTTTTCCTTCTTCACAATAATATTTTTTTCCTCTTCCAAACTCACAGTTCCAAAGGGATTTTTTTTATTGGTGCAAAAAATAATATGACTAAAAACTAGTTTCATTTTGAGGTTAGTTTTTTAATTATTTTTTTAAACGAAAACATAGAATCCAGTTTTACAAATTTGTCTAAGACACCAAAAATAATATGACCAAAAAATAGTTTCGATTTGGGGTTACTTTTTTATTATTTTTTTAAACAAAAATATAGAACCCAATTTTTTGCACTTGAAGGAGCGTCGGGCAAAAGGTATAAATAGTCAAAAAAGTGACGCATGTGCTGCAGTCATCAGTCAACTGTTTGGTCTCTCTCCCTCTATTGTAGTACTCCAATATTTAGTACTATATATTTCTCCCTTTTTCTCTCTCTCTGACTCTGCACGTACTCAAGGAGGATGCAAGAGGAGATCATGGAGATGGAGGAGGATATCGTGATAGTTGGTGGTGGTGTAGCTGGCCTTGCCACAGCCTTAGGGCTTCACAGGTTTGGACTGCGGAGTTTAGTATTGGAATCATCAGAGACCTTAAGAATTACTGGTTTTGCTCTTACTTTGTGGACCAACGCTTGGAGGGCACTCGATGCTCTAGGCATTGGAAACTCCCTAAGGGAAAATTATCCTCCGATTCCCAGGTATATCTCTCTCTCAGTCTCTCTCTCTCTCTCTCGTATTGGAAACCTTGTTAATTTCCCTCCTTTTGACTACTGAGGTGTGCTGTGCAGGTTTCAGGTTGGTTCTTCGGTTGAATCACCTGACAAAAATGGGTAAGTAGTTATTTTACTTTCATTTCTTATATTATCATGATCGATCTTAGGGCTTGTTTGTTTCGAAGGATTTGGAGGGTAGGGTAGGAGATAGAATGACGCGGGATCCAAAATCCATTGTTTGGTGCTTGGGGGTGGGGGGCAGGTTTGCTATAGACACTAACACTTGTACAAACAACTGCACAAATTCTCTCATATGGGATACGTGGGACCCGCATATGAGTGGTAGGCCCCACATATCCCATACGAGAGAGTTTGTACAATTGTTTGTACAAGTATTTGGGTAGGATTTCATTTTCCAAAATCCGTTGTTTTCTTGCTAAAGGATTGCCAAATACCATGTTTGGGGTGAAATTAGGTAAAAAGGTTTCACTTTTTGCAACCTTGGAGTGAAAGGGTCACCGGTACTATACCATTGAGTCCATGACAGAGATGAATACCTTGTTCTTGTTTGGATACTAGTTTTGGGTTTTTTTTTTTCTAATTACAATTTAGTTCTACTTTTATGTTTCTTTGATGGAAATGGAGCAAATATCTAACATGAAGTCCTATGATTCAACATCAATGCCGGGAACTGAATTAGATGTCTAGATAGTTTAAGGTGGAAAAAGAAGAGGAAATATCGACGTTACATCAAGTCATGAATTGGAGTGGGATGTGAAACCTATGTGTAAAGATTGATTACGGTGCAGAAAAGTTATGTGCGGTTCCTTATCCGTTCTACTATGGGAGTGAATATGCATGTACCTGTCGCATATGTCCCCTTCGAGGCCTGAGATAATGTTTTTACGCTGAATAGGGTTCTGTACAATGCAAGATGGGCTATCAATTACACTTTTATTCAAGATGTTTGAAATTTATACCACCTTTTGAAGTTGTCGGTAATTTTCTTATTAAATCATGTAATGTGCAAATTTATCTTAACCAATGAAGTTCGGTAGTGCTATGTAGATGCTAAATTAGTGGCTGGATAGTTCTCTAGAGACACGTCTAATCTGTTGGTAGAATGCTATTTATTGTGTACACGATGCTGTAGCAGAGATTATGAAGGTCGTTGTGTGAGAAGGAAGGAGTTGCTTGAGACATTGGAGAGGGAATTGCCCCATGGCACCATTCGGTACTCATCTAAGGTTGTTTCTATTGAGGATACAGGATACCACAAACTGTTGTACCTAGCTGATGGTTCCACCCTCAAAACCAAGGTAGCTATCCAATCTTTTCGAAGAGGAAAAATGGTGTATCACAAGCAAAATTCCCATAGAAGATCAATTTAAAAAAACGTGACAAAGATATTTTAAAATTACGAGCTACAATGGTTGTATTGTTTTAAAATGGAAGGCAATAGAATGCCAAATCATTTTATATAGGAATTGTGCACAGAATCTTACGTTGTTTATAAATTTATCCTTCAAAAAATATAGCTCAGGTAGGTGACTATACTCTGTTAGTTGCAAGGTGAACTTTCTTGGACAATTCTCAATATAGGTATTCATAATGTGTATAGAATCTCCTCTAAAATGTGGTCGTGACGATACTTTTGCAATTAAGAGCCCTAGTATGGCTGTTTTGGTTTCAGAAAAAAATGCTTCCCATAAATTCCATAATTTTATGCATTCTGCACATTGGAACGTTTCCGAATCATCTATACCACTAAAAATGTCCTAAAATGATTTTCAGTATTCTAGGTTTGGATGACTGACCCTTCTTTGTTTTCCTGTGGAAGGTTTTGATTGGTTGTGATGGAGTTAATTCATTGGTTGCAAAGTGGCTGGGTCTTCAAAAACCTATTTATTCCGGGCGATCAGCCATTAGGGGCTTTGTTGAGTACCCAGAGGGCCATGGCTTCCAACCAAGGCTACTTGCTTATTTTCAAGGAGGAGTTCGCTATGGTCATGTTCCTTGTGGTGACAAGAGCTTGTACTGGTTTTGCACTTACAGTTCATCTCTCCAGTGTAAGCCGCTGCACAAAGTTGATTCATGAACAAAATAATGGAGCAAAGTTCTCCTAGCTTCAATATCAAAAAAAAAAAAAAAAAGGAAAAAAAGGAAAAAGGAAAAAAGAAAATGCACCCCCCCAAGTTATTTGAGGAAAATCTATTGAACTTAATAATTTTCATAGTAAAACATCCAAAATTCTATGCTGGTACCACAACATATGGCCATACTTTACTAGAAGTAATGCTCTCCTTCCATACTGCATTCCGAACTCGCTTGTATGAAATATTGTTGGGTTTTTAGAAAGACATCTTGCTTTTCAGTTCCATTTGTCTTTCCTCTCTTCTTTTCCCAGCACTTACGGTTTCTTTCTAAGACCTGTGCCTATGTGGGGGTTGATTGATTCCAGATGATGAAGACATTCAAGAGAATCCAGCTAAGATGAAGCAGTTTGTATTGAGCAAGATCAGTCAATTACCCCAACAAGCATTAGCAGTGGTGGAACTGACCGAATTGGATAGCATCTCCTGTTCTCCATTGAAACTAAGATTGCCTTGGAATCTCTTACTTGGAAGTATCTCCAAGGGCAATGTTTGTGTTACCGGTGACGCACTTCATCCGATGACACCTGACATCGCTCAAGGTGGCTGCTCAGCTCTCGAGGACAGTGTTATTCTTGCTAGGTGCCTCGCGGAAGCTTTGTTGAAGAAACCAAGAAATGAGATTCAAAATGAAGAAGAAGAATATGTAAGGATTGAGAAAGGTTTGGAGAAGTTTGCGAAGGAGAGGAGATGGAGGAGTTTTAGTCTCATTAGTGTTGCATATGTGGTGGGTTTCATACAGCAGAGTGGCGGAAAGGTGATGAACTTCTTGAAAGATAAATTTCTGTCTCGATTCACAGTCAGCATGGTGTTCAAGATGGCTGACTTCCATTGTGGGGAGCTCAACATTTCTGGAAGTAATTAAAGCCGTCATTATTTGTGGATTAATGTGGTATATCTTGGGAGGAGTTCATGAAGTTCAAAGCTTGAATCCTTTTTGGAGGAAGTAACTAGTCAGTTCTTGCATTTTGACGGTTGAACTTGAACGCAAGGAACTTGAGGTTAAAAAGGAACACAACAAGTAGGAAGACCACTTTATTAGTGTTTTACTAAATACTAACTAAGAGCGTCTCCAATGGCGAGTAAAGTGGTACTTTATATGGGGACTGGGGAATTTATTTTCCATCGCCCTTTTATGTGAAGAAAATACAAAAATATGAATTGTACCATTGAAGTACATTGTAAAATAAAAGTGTTTGTTTACTTGATCGGCTAAAATAAGAGTGTTTATAACTTTGTCATACCTTGTTTACTATGTTTTGTCATGGATAAATTTTGAAGTCAAAATATGCATTATAATGTGATGTCTAACTCTGGTGTAATTTATCTATACAATAGCGAAAGACTTGATACTTTTGCATTGGTATTTTTTTTTTTCAAAAGCAGGGGTTGACATTTGAAATGTTCCCATACAGCAGAAGCGAAATGAATAATGGCCACTGGCCAGGAAAGGATGGCAATTTTGTTTGGAAGCTTAGGATTATTACATTAGACTTGTGGCATGTGGCATATTGTATATATAGACACACATATTGGTATTCCTCTTGAACTTCAGGATGCAATAGGGGTCATGAAGAACAAGGAAGAAGACATTGTCTGCAGGTTTAGAGTCTGAAACTAAGCTTCAACGTTGCCTTCTGTGACTACTGGTGTTGCAGGTTTCGGGTGCTTCCTTCGGTTTCAGGATTAGGATTTAGTGGAATGTAATGGTGGCAGGTAGTACTTTTATCCTACATGGTATTTACTTTTTATTCTGAACGGAACTGTGCCCTTGAGATGGTGAAGTACCTGGAGTTAACCCTCAATTAGGAATTCAGTGCTTTAGAATGAGCAGCAGGGTGTGTAATGGGTTATCATCTATCCATCCATTACATTGTTAGAGGAAATGGTGTGTATCTGGGGACATTTTGTTTCTCTTTGTTTGTAAAAGATGAGAGATTTTTGAATCTGAATATTTCACCGAGTCTCTGGTACGACTATAAAGTGTTAAAGAAATATTGTCCCACATTGACTAGGAGAGGAATGGGTGATCACTTAATATATGCTGGGACTTCTCCACTCATTGCCAATTGATTTTGAGTTGGATGTTTCCACATGGTATCAGAGCGGGGCCCATTACACTCCACATTTAAAAAAAAAAATTCACAATCCACACGTGACAGACCTCAAATGCGGCTGCACGTGAGGGGGGATGTTAAAGAAATATTGTCCCACATTGCCTAGGAGAGGAATGAGTGATCACTTAATATATGCTGGGACCTCTCCACTAATTGCCAATTGATTTTGAGTTGGATGTTTCCACAAGTAGCACTGAACTAATAGCTTTGACATATGTCGATAGAACTTTTCAGCTACTAATCTAGTATCAACATAGCCCTACCGTACTTCATTTGGAAAAGATTAACTTCACATATACATATGATTTAATAAGAAAACTATGAACAACTTGTTGAAAAACAATATCATAGTTTAAACCCATTGACTAACCTGTAATCTATTGCTCTCCTTGTTTGTATAGCGATCATCAGTCGATGATTACTTTTATTTACGAAAATGCAGAACACTGAAATTCAGCCCTAGAAACATTATTTCAGCCATCAAGGGAACAAATTGCCACAGATTGTGCAGGTCCCATATCCGCTCCCATGGTGGAATGGATTAGGAAAACCGCGAATACCTTTTTGGCTTAGTAATCGAATTTTAAGCATACGTTTCACATCCCACTCTGATTCATGGCAATGAATCACGTGATGTACCGAGGGTAGTTGACTAATACAGTAGAGACGAGTTGGTATTTTGTCACAAGCAGGGGAGGTGACTTTTAAATCTTCCCAGACAATACAAGCTGAATGAATAATGGCCGGGAAAGGATGGCAATTTTGTGGTACATGCTAATAATGGTGGCTAAAGTCTTTTAGGATGTAGGTATACATGGACACACACATATTTGTCTTCCTCTAGAGCTTCAGGATGCAATAGGGGTCATGGAGACCAAGGAAGAAGACATTGTGATAGCGGGTGCTGCTACTGCAGGGCTAACTACGGCTTTTGGCCTTCTCGCGTGAAAGAGAAAAAAAACCGCCAAGTTTTGTCAGCATTTTTGCTGGAGTGAGTGTGGAATGGCCGGATTCGGCAGGTTTCAGGTGCTTCCTTCTGCTTCACGTTTAAGGATTTAGTGGAATGTGATGGCAGGTTGTACTTTTTTTCCTGCAGGGTATTTGCTTTTTATCCTGAACGTAACATTGTTCTTGAGAGGGAGAAGTACCTGGACTTAACCATCAATTAGGAAATCAGTGCTTTGGAATGAGCAGCACAAATGCAGAATCATCTGTACAAAAAGATCTCCATATTATCTCTGTTTAAATGAAATTTAAGCTGTAGATTTACATAAAGAAATTCGGAAGATGACAGCTATGAAACAAATTGACACAGATGAGTAGTTTCAGTGGTGCAGGCCAATAGTTTTCATTGGATTACTTGGGAATGAGCAGACTTGCACCCAAAGCAAATGCTATAAATGGGAAAAATTTGAGTGTCGAGTAGATACCATGTGGCGCCTAGGGATGGCAAAATGCCCTACCCGCCCCGATTAGGAAGGTTTCTTTTTTTTTTTGTTTTTTTCCCTTCAAAATTTGGGGTACCAGGGAGGGTACAAGGGTCCAGTCGGGGTCGGGTTGATATTACCCCGCCCTGTTATCCGTCCCGAAATATATGTATATGTAAAATTATACTTTTATCCTAAATTTAATAATCATTCTACTATAGATATTATATTTTTATCCTAATTTTATTATCATTCTACTAAAAAAACTTTCATTCTTACCTTATGCTCTGTTTGGAAAATAGGAAAAGGAAAAGGAAGGGAAAGGAAGAGAAAGTTTAAAAATTTTCTCTTCCTTTGTTTGGTTGGAGAGAAAAGAGGAGAGAAAATGTCTAAATAAAGTTATAGGAACAGTAAAATATTCCCCCTCATTTTCTCCCATTTTCCTTCTAAATCATTTTCTCTTCTCTTCTCTTCCCTTCCACATGTTCCAAACAGAGCATTAATATTTTAACCATTACACTAAAATATAACTTTATTTATAAGTATTTATTTTGCTTTTAGATTAACAATTTTTTTTAACATTTCTTATGAAGCGGGGCGGGAACAGGGGTACCCAAAAAATACCCGGTCGGGGTCGGGTCAGGTCCATGTGATAACTTCCGGGTCAGATCGGATTTGACCAGAACCCACCCTGCCCCACCCCATTGCCATTCTTAGTGGCACCTGACGTGGTACCCGTAATGCGCTATCATAGCCGTCCATCTAAACAGTCAATGGTCCAAATTTTAAACCAAAATGTGAAGGTCTGCGCTCGTGCTTTAGTTCCCAAAAAAATTATAAATTCTAGGGTTTTTTTTTTTCTTGTATTCATTGTAAAAATTCAATAGCGTCCCTTCAGTCTTTGCAATATTTCAAAGATTAATAAAAAAAATTAAAATTCAGTACCAACACGTGTAATTGATTATTTGTGATTCGTGTATAGGATTGATTATGTGACATACTGTAATTATTATCTGCTGTCATCAGATAATAATTATGTCACACACACACAAAACTATTCTTTCAATCTATCGTTTTAAGAATATCATGATCACGGAAACCTTTTTTAAATTCTAGGGTCTTCTTTTATTCTGGTATTCATTATAAAACTCAATAGCAATCTGCATAATTGACTATTTGTAATTCATGAATAAAATAGTTTTCACTACGGTATTTTTGGTATTCTTGGCGTATTCCAACGTAAGTCATTCTCCTTGCATACATCACAAAAATACAATGCATGATATTTTTCACAGAATTGCTATATACCCACTTTGACTACAACTTAATACTGCAAATATCGAAATATACAAAAAATACGATAGTGAAAACTCACCTTGATTACGTGACAATTATTATCGGTACTCCACAATTTGCTCTCTCTGTGCATATTAATTATATATACATATAGTGCCGGTGATGGCATTGCGTGACCATGTGCGGTTGTCATCAGTCCACATTTCGTATGTAAACCTTCGTTTACGTCTACAACTCCATACTCGAGGATGCAAGAGCAGTGATGGAGATGAAAGAGGATATTGTGATAGTTGATTGTATTTTCTGATGTATGTGAAGAGAATGACTCGGAAGGCGTGTGAAAATTCCCAAAATACAAAATACCGAAAATACTATAGTGAAAACTATTTTGTTGACGAATCACAAATGGTCAATTATGCGGATTGCTATTGAGTTTTTATAATGAATACCAGAATAAAAAAGGCCCTAGAATTTAAAAAAGGTTTCTGTGATCATTCTTAAAACGATATATTGGCAGATTAGTTAAAAATGTTTGTTAGAGATGCAATGAACAATTTAATAATATACCATACAATTATTTTTTATAGTGCCCGTGACGGCATTGCGTGACCGTGACTGTGTGCGTTTGACATCAGTCGACATTTTTAATGTAAACGTTCGTCTAAATCTACAACTCCATTGACATCAGTCAAATCAGTCTGTCTGTTGGTAAGATCGATGGACACTGAATTGACGCGTTTTAAATTGGTTTGACCAAATTTTTGGGCTCTCTTGGGGAGTGCTAGTATTAAGTTCCTTGGGTGTGTTATTAGGACTTTGAGTTTCTCTTTTGTATTCCACTAGGTTTTGTTTCCCTTTGGGTTTACTGAAGTTTTGCCTCTGATATTCAGTGCTTCTTTGAAAGTGACGGTTATAGCGGTTTTGTGTAGTTTTCTTCTTGTTCATAGTGAATTTTCTATGATCATAAAATACCCCATGAATACATCAATCACACTATACGAAATACACTATGCATCCGCATCTGATTTATATGTCTGATAGATTGGTAAAATGGACAATTTACCATGAAATTTTAATTGAAAAATGTACCATTATCATAAAAAATGCACCAAGATTACATCAATCAAACCATACGAAATAAATCATGAATCCGCATCCGCATCATAGAACCAAGAGATATAATCCATATCCACAAAATTCTCCCCAAGGCAGAACTATATAAGCAAATTGTACAAATGGAGATGAGGATTAACAAGGAAATGAGTACGGATTGATCGAAAAAGAGAAAGTTATACTGTAAATGTGATAAATACATAACTTGCTACAAAAGATAATTCTGAAACCACCATGACTTCAGGTACAAAGCAAGGGCCCTGAACTATATTGCCAATAAGCATTGCATTTCAGCAATTTCTCAAGCCACAACAACTGCTTCTTCAAGTATGTTGGCTCCGGATTTGGATATGCCGTTGGCATGGCGTAGAGTAGATCCGAGAATTAAGGTCTTGCTTTGTGACCAGGTAATTGAGTATCGGTTTTGTGCAGGTCGTTGTGTTCCTTGATGTTACATATGCCTCAAGCAATACGCTTTGCTAGAACGTGCAACAACATGGATATTGAGGATTCCATATTAGAACACAAGTTTTTCGGCAGACTAGTATCTCTAATAATTAAACAGAAAAAGTCAAGTAAACAGAAGACCTCCAAAGTCACTTCCATAATTAAACAGTAATTGGAGCAACATTTTCGCCAACTCCTTGCATAACATAAAGGCAGGGAGACGTATGGACAAAAACACAGAATGAAGATGCAGATAAAATAGTATTACCTTGAGAGCCTTTGCCTCTGTCAATGCCGATGCTCCTCCAATAAAAAGACGGCTCCAATCGGAAAGTCGATCGGCGAAGGTTGAAGAATTCCGTCCCAGATCTTTGTGACGAATTGGGACGTCAATTTTGTACCCACCAGGTGAAGAATTCGTCCCAATTTTTGCTGCTGGCTTGATTTCTTTTCTAGTCTAGGTTTTAAAAGGAAGAAGATAACTGTTGGCGTGATTTGGGGGATTGAGATTTATCCCCCAATCCCGAAATTATAGGGATGGTCCTCCGTAATTGCAGTCCAGGACCTCCGAACTTTAAAATTAGTCCACTGTCTACCACCTTATATAAGCAACTTTTAATTTAGTCATCAATCCCCTAATATGTTATATATTATATATTTATATATATCTAAAGGGCATTTTAGGATTTATTTGAATCTCGGGATGGAAACATAACTCCTAAAAATGTTGAGGATGATTTTCTAATTTCAAGTGAATAAAAGGATGATTATTTAAGTGCCCCTTAAAATTATCCAACTATAGGAGATGTGTTATTCAAAAAGTTGCCTCAATAGGTAAACATGAATTTAAGTATGGTACGTACAAAAATCCTAGCAAGCCCACCAACAAATTATTATTCTTCTTATTTCCTTGTGAATGAATTGTAAATCAATGTAAAACCATTAATCATAGGCTTCACAGCTAGGCAATGCGTAGACCACTAATTAGAATACCAATTAGTTATTTTTAATTTCATATTAATGGGTTGTAAAAGGAAATAAACCACAGTAATAACGCCATGAATGAAACTTTGATTTTCATTCCTTCCATGTGCACTCTCCCTCTCCCAAAGCATAGAACAAATTGGTTATATGATCTTTTTACTTTTTGTTGTGTTGTTCTGACTTATGCGTGTATCTTTATGATCTTTTTTGTTTTTTATTTTTTTTTGTTTTCTAGGTTTTCATGCGAATCAAGAACAACTACATGTACAAGTCTAGGTATCAACCTTGACTGTCAAAGTGTAGACCAATTAGTAATATTATCTCTTCCTCTTCATTTTTTTTTTTGATAATTGAGGTGTGCCAACTTGCGTGCATCTCGACAAATTCTGGGACCATGGAGATAACGACCAGACATAACCTCAATGACCCCAAGAGTTTGTCTTCCTCTTCTTTTCATGGTGTGTCTTTCATTTTTTGTACAAGGTTATGTGATCAATAAGGGCTATTGAGCAACTACGCTTAAGGTATTTCGTTATCTTACTCCTTATACAAAGTAGAGTTTAGCCAACATACTATAGTGGACAAATTGAAAATTAAATGGTTAAAACATGGGATGATAAAAAAAGAAAGTTGGACTGAACCTTTGTGTTTTTTGCTTTGTGATTGCGTATAAAGGTTTCACTTTGTGGGATTTTTGTTTTGTTTGGTTGAAAAATTAACTACAAACTCAAGTGAAATTTCGTGGATAGCACGGGTCTTTGCTATGATTAGTTATGCTTTGATTCTTTGAAACTTCAATTTAGGTTTTAAAAGCTCTATTGTTCTTCTTTCAACATCAAAATACTTTATTTTTAATATTTATTTTAGTAATTTCTTTGGAATATTTGTCAGGCTATGGAGGTGATGATTAACATCTAAAATGGAGCTAAAGGTTCAGCATTTCTTTTGGTTGATGTGTCACAAAATGAAGGGTAAGTACTCTACATCCTAAATTAAAAATAAATAAATAAAAATAGCACAAATGTATGTTAGTTTACACTTGCATATCTTGGTTAGAGTAAGAATATGTTTTATTGGGTTTTTCGTAATATAATTTTGCTTTATTGATTTGGGTGGAAAGCAGAAGAGATATAGGTGAGGTGGTGGAGCCAACTCACCCCACTAACGCTTTTTTATCATTAATTTGTTGGTCGCAAAGTTATATACATTACTCAACTCTGTTTTTGTGAAAAAAAAAAAAAAAAATTTGCCTCTCCATTACTCTTTAAAAAACTTATGGAATATTTGTTCACAAAGTCAGACCATAGACACTAAATTCAGTGCTTCAATAATAGGTACACAATTCATGAACACATGATTTTCGTAGAGAAAGACGTTCAAGAATTGTCTCTTATGTTATTCATGAACACATGTTTTTCAAGTGCACATAAATCGTGTGCACTTGAAATTGTCTTTGCATAGCACGAGTTTGATTGTAGTGTTTACGTAAAACACAACCAACATCTACGGGAGAGCTCCGTTTTTTACTATACAAGAAGAATCAATACAAATTAAAAAAAAGGCTTATCTATTATTTTAGTCTCTACAAAATACACCAAGTTTCAATTTCGTCCTTGCAAAATATTTTCTGTCAATTTCGTCCTTACAGTTTCAGACGAATTTCAATTTTGCCCCTGCGTCAAATTAATGACGGAAAATGCTTATGTGGCAAACGGAAAATGCTTAAAATATCAGAAAATGCTTAAAATAATAGAAAATGCTTAAAATACAGGGAAAAAATGATTAATCTCCAAAAAAATGACGAAAATTTTAAAATACCGAAAAAAATTCATTAGATAAAAAGTTTATGAAATTTATCTAATGATTTTTTGGAAATTAATCATTCGTATCAACGAGAGGAATCAGAAAAGTATAAAATATGGCCGAATTTAAAAAAGTTCATATAAGATGACACTTTTTTTTTTTTTGGAACGGCAATAAAATTTATTGAAGAAAATTTGACAATGGGTACATCAAGTTGGAGGGAGAAAAGAGAGGACTCCAACCAAGGTTGAGGAAATTAAAACACCCGTTGGCCAAAACCGACACTTTATGGAGTGACAAAAAAAAAATAGCTATTTGGTATTCTTTCATCTTTGGAAAATCTTTTTGTCTAATTCAACCCATATTTATCGACGAGAAGAATTACTTTTTTTTTTTATATTTTCAGCCCATATTTTTATATGGGTTGATTCATCTCGTCGATACAAATGATTAATCTCCAAAAAAAGTCATTAGAAAAATTTCATAAACTTTTCGTCTAATGACTTTTTTCCGGTATTTTTAAAAAATTTGTAATTTTTTATCATTTTTTTGGAGAATAATAAATTTTTTCGGTATTTTAAATTTTTTTTGGTATTTTAAGCATTTTCCGTTTGCCACAAGCATTTTCCGTCATTAATTTGACGGAAGGGCAACATTGAAATTCGTTTGTAACTATAAGGACGAAATGGACACAAAATATTTTGTAAGGACGAAATTGAAACTTGGTGTATTTTGTAGGAACTAAAATGATAGATAAGCCATTAAAAAATATCCGGAATAAATAACATAACCCAATTTTGTAACCTTAAATGGAAGTCACGCCTAAAACTCCTGCATGCACCCTTATCCAAAGAGGCAAAGATAAGATTTGCTAGCTACAAATCCACATGTGCACGAATAAAGGCTTTGACAGAAGAGGCCAAAATGATTAAGACTTTGTCCAAAACTACCACATATTCGATGCAGCCACCGTCTGAATTGCTATGGTCCCATAGCATCATACATTATGAGCCAAAAAATTCAACAACAATGACATTTGAATGAAGCTTTAGCAATCAGCGCCACAGCGGACTTCGACTGAGGAGATATTTGAACTTTCAGCACAAGTGCACAAGGCAAGGGCTAAAAACAATCAAGACGTGACGCATGCGCTATAGTCATCAGGATTCGAAACACTCTTCTCCACCGCACATATTTGTGGAATTCATATAGTGTTGGCCGTTTGGCTTTAGGGCTAGCACATCCTATGGGTAATGGCCGAAAAATTAAAAGAAATATACCTGTGACCCAAAAAAACGTGACCGAAAAATATATTAGTATATCACACTTTTTAGAAAAAAATATTGAGTGTTCTTGGAGAGCAACCATAGGCGTTATAGTGCAATTCTCCTGCATATATTTATGTGAAACTCAAGACTAAATATATGAGCTTCACCTATATATGTGATGATGAATGTTGATAAAAAAAAAAAGTGAAGGAAAAGGGTGTTAGAACACCACGTGGTGATGCCTAAATAATTAACTACTTACAAGAAGTCTCAATTCACTGAATTTCTCTCTCGAAATGACGTGTTTGTAGAATCATAATAAGTAACATATTACCATAAAATACAAGTAAAGCAAGACTTCTTTTACATTTTCCATTATTTCTATCTCATTATCTTCTTAAATCTATTAATAACTCATTTCTTCTTTGTGTTGAAGAAAGAAGATAATCCGATAGTTAAGCAGTACGCAAAAAGAATATATGTCTTGAAGAAAAATTTGAAAATCAAGGCATGTTAAATTCTTAATGACGATAGATTTTTTTTTACACAGAAAAAAGGTCCTCGCGAAGGACTAACTACTGGTGTTTTTGGATTGTGCCCTCACTTGTACAATTTTCTGGCTATGTCGCTGTGCCATATGACTGTAGAAATATTTAATGTTTCCTCTCTGTATATATATTCACATGTTCATCTTGGACTCATGCTCAAGGATGCGGGAGGTGATGGAGATGGAGGAGGATATTGTGATAGTGGGTGGTGGTATAGCTGGCCTCGCCACAGCCTTAGGCCTTCACAGGTTAAAGATCAAAAGCAAATCTCTCTCTCTCTCTCTCTGGAAAAGTTTTTCTTGCAAAACGTAGTTGGATTGATTAATATGAGTGTGCAGGTTAGGACTGCGGAGTTTAGTATTGGAATCATCAGAGAGATTAAGAATTACTGGTTTTGCTCTTACTTTGTGGACCAACGCTTGGAGGGCACTGGACGCTCTAGGCATTGGAAACTCCCTGAGGGAACATTCTCCTCAGATTTCCAGGTCTCTCTCTCTCTCTCTCTCATGTCTGGGTGTCCAGACCTACTTGCATGCACATTGAAATCCCCTTTCCAATCTAGTCAAAGGCGGGCCCTCTGCTGCTACGTTGGTACAAGGAAATTCACAAGAGAAGCTCTTGTGATGTGATGTGTGGAGTTACGGCTTATCCCTATAAGCACTTTTTTTTTCCGAACGACAAAAAATATTTAACTAACTTGAAATTGTTAGAAGACTAATAGGAGCAAGGAAACAACATCAAGCTCAAAGAGCAATCATCTGCCCAATCCGAGATCCAAACCAACGATTGACAAGAAACTAATCGAGGACACCCTAGGGACAAAATCCACCTAAAAAGGCCGAAACCCAACCTCTCTATAGGTCAAAACCCAGATAATACATTTAGCTCATAAAACCCCCAAGGGCCTAACAGTGCCCATATAAGATGGGCCAAGCCCAACCAATAGAACCCTAAATAAAAGTCATCCCTATTACCACTTCTCTATTACCACTTGAGCTACCCCTTGTTAATTTCCCTCCTTTTGAATATTTGATGCTGTGCAGTTTTCAGGTTGGTTCTTCTGTTTTGGGTGTTACTTCAGAGGTTGAATCGCCTGACAATAATGGGTGAGTACTGAATGGTTATATGATTTTCTGTTCATACTTTATCATGGTCGATCCTAATAGTTTTTTCATTACCCGAGGTGCGTGTAAGTTGGTCCAGATACTAGAGTTATAAAAAAGTACAAAAATTTGGACATAACCCATGATTGGGTAAAATTAGTCAATTTTTCACTTTTTAGTTTTCCCAACAACCTTAAAATTTGATTACTATGTTGAAAATGGAATTCAAAATAGGAGAGAATGCTATTGTTAAATTACATGGTTATGTATGCTGGCAAGTAATAATAACACCTTGAATGATGACCAGTACTATACAACACAAGAAGGGCCATGGATTCCAGGTTTATGCAAAGGGTTTGAATTATGATATCGGGTTTCGAAGTTATGTAAAATCACATATACATTTGAATTTATACCAAACGGATTTCGGTAGTGCTATATTGATAATGAATTAGCTGCTGAATAGTCCTCTAGCAAAGCTATTGTAGAATGCTACTTATTGTATACCCAAATGCTGCAGCAGAGGTTATGAAAGCTGTTGCGTGAGAAGGAAGGAGTTACTAGAGACATTGGAGAGGGAATTGCCCCATGGCACCATCCGGTACTCATCGAAGGTTGTTTCTATAGAGGATACAGGATACCACAAATTGTTGCACCTAGCTGATGGGTCCACACTCAAAACCAAGGTAACTAACTATCCAATCTTTGCAGTTCCAAAAAAAAAAAAATTCCAATCTTCTCAAAGAGGAAAAACGGAGTAATTCACAAGCAAATTCGTATCGAAAATCCATCTAAAATGATACGACAGACATTTTTGGAATTATGAGCTACAATGGTGGCTGTTTTTTGTTTGAAATGGAAGGCAATACAAAGCCACATCACTTTCTATATATATCGATTGTGCGCAAAATCTTAGGTTGGTTACAAAATTATCCTACATAAAAATATGGCATAGAATCTCCCTCTACCATGCTGTCATGACGACATTTTTGCAATTGAAAGCCCTCGTATAGCTGTTTTGGTTTCAAAATATATGTTTCCGATACATCCCATCATTTTATGCATTCTGCATATTGAAGTGTGTCATATTCAATATGCTAGGTTGAGGACTAACCCATCTTTGTGTTCCGATTGAAGGTGTTGATTGGTTGTGATGGAGTTAATTCATTGGTTGCAAAGTGGCTCGGTCTTCAAAAACCGGTTTATTATGGGCGATTAGGCATTAGGGGCTTGGTTGAGTACCCAGATGGCCATGGCTTCCAGCCAAGGTTTCAGCTTTATTTTGAAAGAGGAGTTCGCTACGGTTATCTTCCATGTGATGACAAGTGCTTGTACTGGTTTTGCACTTACAATTCTTCTCTCCAACGTAAGCCCCTGCACAAAATTGATTCATGAACATAGTTTGGTAATGGAGCACAATTCTCCAAGCATAAAAAAAAAAAAGGATGACCCCGAAAGTTACACGAATAAAATCTATAGAACTTTCACGAAAACGTTACAAATTCTATGCTGGTACCACAACATTAGGCAAAACTTTACAAGAAGTTATGCTCTGCATCCGTACTACATTCTGAACACTTTTCTATGAAATTTTGTTTGGTTTGTAGCGTTCTGCTTTTTAAAATCTTGCCTGTCAGTTTCATTTTCTTTATTCTCTTCTTGTCCGAGCACATATTGGTTTTCTTTCTAAGACTTGTGCCAATGTGGGGTTGATTGATTTCAGATGATGAAGACATGCAAGAGAATCCAGATAAGATAAAGCAATTTGTGTTGAGCAAGATCAGCCAATTACCCCAACAAGCAGCAGAAGTGGTGGAAAGGACTGAATTGGATAGCATCTCATGTTCTCCTTTGAAACTAAGATTGCCCTGGAATCTGATACTGGGAAATATCTCCAAAGGCAATGTTTGTGTTGCTGGTGATGCCCTTCATCCGATGACACCTGACATCGGTCAAGGTGGCTGCTCAGCTCTAGAGGACAGTGTTGTTCTTGCCAGGTGCCTCGGGGAAGCTTTATTAAGAAAACCTAGAAACGAGATTCAAAATGAAGAAGAATATGTAAGGATCGAGAGAGGGTTGGAGAAGTTTGCGAAAGAGAGGAGATGGAGGAGTTTTAGTCTCATAAGTGCTGCATATGTGGTGGGTTTCATACAAGAGAGGGACGGAAAGGTGATGAACTTCTTGAAGGAGAAATTTCTGTCGCGATTCACAGTCAGCTGTGTGTGGAAGATGGCTGACTTCCATTGTGGCGAGCTCAACATTTCTGGAAATAACTAAGTCCGTGGTATATAATGAGAGGTGTTCATGAAATTAAAAGCTTAAACCATGTTGGAGGAAGTAATTAGTCAGTTCTTGCATTTGGATGGTCGAACTTGAAACCAAGGAATTTGAAGGTAGAATAGACACAAAATATGTAGGAGGCTCCATTTTGTCAATGTTTCACTACATAGATAAGAGCATCTCCAATGGCGAGTCAAGTGGTATTTTTATTTGGGGACGATGGAATTTGTTTCCTGTCTCGCTTTCTGTGAGTAAAAATAAGCGAGAAATAAGAATTGTACCATTGAAGTAGATTGTAAAATAAGATGGTTTGTATACCTTTGTCAAACCTTGTCTACTATATTTTTCCAAGGATAAATTCTGAAGGCGAAATGTGCATAATGCATGTGATATCCAACTCTAGTGTAATTGAAATAATATGAAGCACTACAAGTCCTAGAGGGGGGGTGAATAGGACTACCAAATAAAAAATTAACTATCCCAATTTTAATTCAATTAATCATTTTCCATGGCGAGACAATTAAAACCACAATGTAAGGATATATAACAATAAGATGAAGAACACGAACACGAGGATTTATGTGGAAACTACTTAGGGTCTAAAACACCCTAAGCATAAACCACGGCCTAATCTACTAATTGCTATAATTCAAAAGGTTAAATCAAAAGTTACAAGAATAGGAATTACCAACTTGCCCCAAGCTACACCTAACTCCCCTCCTTGATTTAGCTCTCCGAGCCCCTTCTTGATTCCATAGCCTCCATGAGTTCAACACCCCTCGATCTCCGTATCAAAGACGGCTCCGGATCATCCGGCCACGTAGATTTGTAGGCAACACAACATGATATATGAAAGATAGGATTTTTGTGAAGGTTTTTGGAAAAACAAATCAAACTAGAGAGAATACATGATTAGTAAAGTATTTCTCTAGAATGAATCAAGATGATAAAACACTAGGTTGAAATCATCCAAAATAAAAAACAAGTCACACACTAGAGATGATACATGATAGTGATAGTATGTCTCTAGAGTGACCAAAAGATGATAAAAGATTCAAACTTTAATCATCAAAGAGCAAAAAGATAAGGAGAAGAAATGACCAGATTTTTCTCTCTATATTAGGCAATGCTCTCAAAAAAATTGTCCCCTAAAAATGAGAAAAACAAGTATTTATATCATCAGGAACAAGAGCGCCACGGGCGCGCTTACAAGGGCACTGGGCGCGCTACAAAGCGAGCTGGGCGCGCGGCCAAGCGTGATGTGCGCGCTACTAAGGGCGTTGGGCGCGCAAAGCTCCTAAAACACGAAGAGGCCCTTAGAGATAAATGGAAATGCACACACACACCCCCCCTAAATGCCTTAGAAACAATTTGATTATCAATTCAATGGCAAAACAATGAGATGCATGAGAAATCTTTAGCATGAAATGCAGATGATATGCTTATACCTCTTTCGATCACAAACCAAGCGTTCTTCATGGCAAGGGCTTCTCAAATATTCTTGATCAAGGGAGCGGAGTATCTAGACATGATGAAAACAAAACACCGCCCAAACCCAAAGAGAATAAGTACAGACTCCAATGTTTTTTCGACGACACACCCGGGAATCGCCAATAAACCTAACAGTAATTGATTTAGGCAGGAGAGAGTGTTCACTACTTTGTTTTGGTATTTTGTCACAAGCAGGGGAGGTTGCATTTGATGCCTTCCCAGACAATACAGGCCAGATGATTAATGGCCATGAAAGGACGCAACTCTCTCTCTCTCTCTCTCTCTCTCTCTCTCTCTCTCTCTCTCTCTCTCTCTCTCTCTCTCTCTGTGTGTGTGTGTGTGTGTGTCTCAATCAATTCTTTGGGATTGCGAATTACCAAAAAAAATAAATTCTTTGGGATTGCGGAGTTTAGTATCGGAATCATCAGATAGTGTGAGAGAGACTGGGTTTGCTCTTATGTTTTGGACTGGGTTTGGTAAGAATGAGGGAATGGAGTTGCCTGAAGCATTCCTTACCACTGCCCTGATTGAGAAACTGCCCGAGAGTTGGAGAGAATATAAAAATGAGATGAAACATAAGAGGAAGAACCTGACTTTGGAGGAAGTGATAGTTCACATCCGCATCGAAGAAAGGAATAAGCTACTTGCAAGGAATCAGATGGCAAAGCAGCTCGCCATCAAGGCAAACGTTGTGGAGGACCGACCAAGGAGATCAAGCCAAAGGTGTTCAAGCCAAAACGAGGTGGTGCAAAACCAAAAGACAACCAGCAATATGCCCATCCCAAGGCCCATGTTCAGACATTAAAAAAAACAAGGGTAACTGTTTTGTTTGTGGCAAATCCGGACACCATGCTCACCGGTGCAAACATAGGAAGGAAAATGATAAGTCCACCAAGCCAACTGTCAACATGGCTGAAGCGAACATAATTGCAGTGGTGGTTTCTGAAGTAAACATGGTAGCTAGTGAGAAGGACTGGGTGGTGGACTCTAGAGCCACTAGGCACATCTGTGGAAGCAGAAGTGCATTTGCCTCTTATACTCCAACTGGAGAAGGTGAAGTGCAGGTTTTTATGGAAGCAGAAGAGCAGGTTGTGCTTAAGCTAACCACTGGAAAAGTCCTCTCACTGTCAGATGTGGTACATATTCCAGAGAAACGTTCAAACCTTGTTTCCGCAACGTGGGGTAAAGGTTTCTTTTGAATCTAATAAGAGGATCATGACTAAAAATAATGTGTTTGTGGGGATGGGTTATTGCAATAAGGGTTTATTTGTCTTAAATGTTGCTCAAATTATAAATGAAAGTGCATCTTCTTCTGCCTAATTGCATAGGTTGACTCGTTTGCCAAGTAGACTTGGCCATCTGAATTTCTCGTATATTAAGAAAATGAAAGAACTTGGCTTGATTTCTAGTGTAGCTTCTAATAACTTGAACAAATGTCAGATTTATCTCTTCATTATTTAATTTTTTTTTATTGTTGTAGAGAAATATCTTAAACGAAAATCATTAATAAAACTATCTCAATCATTCTAATAACTTGTCGATGTCAATGTAAAACATACTCTAAAAGTTGTTTAAGATTGTGAGCTCATTTTTAAATATTTTTTATGAAAAAGTATGCATTATAAATTGTATAATTGTAATTCATTTCCCTAATCAACTAACTGTAAGATCATGCTAAATTATAATTATAGCTAATAAGGTCCCCATTATAATAGATTCCTGCAGACATGTGTGTTTGAAACAGTGCCCTGACATTTATGCCTGCAGACTGCTTAGCTGGGTGTGACTACAATTTACATAACAAAACCACGAAGGAAAATAGGGAATCCAGTCTCCAAAACCCTTATCACCAGATCATTAGATAAATAAATACTTATCACCTTGTGAAATGTATCTCGTTTCATTTAAATCTAGCATAATGAATGAGTAACATAAATTTTACAAAAGAGGGATTACAAGCTGCGCTCCGAACGCAAGACATTTGTTCCAGTGTGCGTTGCAATGTTGTAAAACTCGCTAGGTGCTAGTCGGGCGGAGAAGGGGCATCTAGGGCCTAAGCGTCGACTAGTCGGCCGCCTAGTGCCCTAGGCGGGGACTAGGCACCAACTAGTCGGCTTCCTAATTTAGGCGTTGGACAACCGCCTAGACGCTAGGCAGCCGACTTTTAGAACATTGTTGCGTTGTGACATTGCATAAAAAAAATTGAGATAAGGAGCTCATTTTCTTACAGCAGCTTAACGCCCTCCAATCATGTCCCTTGGGAAATCTGTTTGGCTTGAATGTCCTGGCGTCTAAGGGTAACAGCTCTTTTATGGGCTTCCAGTCCTTCAACTTCAGCCATGGTTGCCACATAAGGGCCGAGGTTCATAAGACCTTCCTCTGTCAATGATTGAACAGTAATGTACTTGAGGAAGGAGTCCAGTGACACCCCACCGTACATTCGAGTGCATCCGTAAGTTGGAAGGACATGGTTCGTCCCACTCGCGTAATCCCCTACGCTCTCAGGAGTCCACTGCCCTAGAAAAACCGAGCCTGCGAAAGGATACCAACAAAATAGAATTACACTGCATTACTGCACTGACTAGAATAAACACAATGACCAAGGAACAAAATTTCCGTTCGTTTGCAACCAAACGGTCGGAATGTTTCCGTTTCCTAAGAGACTGACATGAAACACTAGTGGAATGCCAAAATATCAGTACTTTCGACCAAACACAGCAGTATATATCGAAAGATAGGGGGAAAAGAAACCTAACAAAGAAACAGAAGAATCAACACGAATTTGAAATTTGTTTGAATGCACTCACTGCAGTCTTCTAAAAGAAGGTTTGGAAGACCGAGTACTCGCCGCCTAAGCGCTAGAAGGCCCCTCGCCGACTAGCCCGACTAGGTGCCTAGTACTTGGCCCCGGAAGCTAGAAGGTGCCTGGCCACCCTGGGAGTGCCTAGCGAGTTTTAGATCCTTGGCACTCGGACAAGTTTTGCTTCATATAGTCTACATTATTTTTATAGCGCATACTTTTCACAAACCAGCCAACCAATATATAAATCTAAATATGTTTGATGATCAATAGTTGGGTTTTAATGCACTTAGAGTTTTGCAAATACAGGAAGAGTTCCCAGAAAATAAATAATTTAAGTACAGATACTACACAGGCACAAGAAGCAATATACCTGCATTCTCAATGAAACTCTCCCATTTCTCTGCATCATTCACATTGATAATAAGATGCTCGGGAGCATACAAGTTTGAAAAGGAGATGGCCTGAAAGTCCCAATAATCAAGTTTAGCAACAAGCATAGTGGGAGAGGACTTCCCGCATAACGAAAAAAAATAACGAGGACAAAAAATAAAGGCTCCATGTTTCTTCCAGAGATCCAAGATACTTTGACCTTGTTGTTTAGAGGAACATGTAAATAAGGATAGGCTACCAATTCATAGTAGCGAAAACTGCATGCATCTAATTCTCTGAAACGACAAAAGCATGGAACGGCCACCATTGCAGGGTGAGTCATTGTGCATTACAATTATGACGTCCACAAAATGGCTTTCAAGCTAAGGTGGGATAGGTACGCCGCAAGCAACTGAACTATAGGAATATGGAAGGCTAATGCATTCGCTAGAGAGAAGGGATATGACCAACTTATTGTTGAATCTGATTTGGTAGATGCTCTGAACCTAGTCAGGCGGTCACGAACAGCCCCAGTTAATCTAGTTCTTCATATTTCGTAATAGAAGCTTACTGAATGAAGACTGGTCATGTAACTTCCAACATGGTCGGACAGAAGCAGGAAGCCAACAGAGTCGCGGATTTGATGGCCTGAAGAAAAGTGGCAAGGAGCGCCCGTGTGATTTTGTTTTGAGACCCTTGGAAGGAGGTTACAGAGTTTTTTTGTTTTGGACATTAGACAGAGTTTACTAGAGCATTTGGGTTTGTCCAACTCTTCTAGGGGGCTGTAGTTTGGTTCTGGCTCTAGGTTCGATTTGTCAAAAAAAAAAGACATTCAAACAATGTTACAGTAGAAGCTTTTCAGAGGAGGCGTGTCATGCATGGAGTTGAACTGAGAATTATCATAATTGAGTTAATTGCTCCTAATTAGGCACCCAAAATTTCATTGTGCGACGGTGTCGTTATGAAAAAACAAACAAATAGCATCATAATAGATCTTGAAAGAAAAAGACAAATGGATGCTCCTAATGACAATTCGGAAAACGAACGGAGAATTATAATGCCGAACGGTTCATTCCCTTCGAATTTAAGTCTCAAACTACATGTATGCCATCAGAAATTTTCAGAACTTTTCTCGCTTGCTGCATAAAAAGACATTGGACATCCTCCAATGCCAATGGCCATCAACATATTTATCCTTCTCTTGTGTTTTAAAATGTATTTGGCCACTACAGCATGCATTTAAGACTTTTCCCACGTAGGCAAGTTATGGGTGAGTAAACAAGGCTAACCTCAACCATATCACGAGCGAAAACAGTGAAGCTGTGATGTAGCGCTTTTGAAGAATATTCTCTCCTTGGAAGGCTATTGCATTGCTTGCTGATTTCCTCCTCAATAGCCTTTATATCCACACCTTCCCCAGCAATCACAAGAACAACTTGACTATCAGGGCCGTGCTCGGCCTGAAAAGAGTAGCTGATTAGTTGAGAGATCCAGTAAGGAACAAGGTTGAGACAACTAATGAAGCAGAAAAGTGGTTAGCTGGCGACGACCAATGATGAATAGGGTGGAGTGATATGATCTCACAATTTTACAATGGCAGTTAAATTATTCCATAGTTACAGGTTTACCTGGAATATCAAAAGTTTCAAATCACCAAAAGAATACAAGACACCTTTTAATGTGATTTATGTCTTGACTAAAGGATTCTAACACGATTTCCACATTACCATGCGAATTATTTAACATCCTTTCTTGTAAGCAGCATCTTTTGTTGAATCATTAGATTCTCATTTCAATCTGTTCTCAATTTGCACACCTAGGACTTCGACCTATATACGATTCTCAGCTTAAAAACTGAAAGATACAGCTCCATTTTACAGCGTTCCAATTTCTAAAGGTTGGTTTTCTTCTTTCCCTTCACATAAACCAATTGAAACTTCACTCAAGGAAATAAATACAATAGACATTGATGGTACTCTAACACCTGTCAAAGCAACAAAATATGATCCCTAGGGGTTTAGACAGACTTTGCATATCACCACACTTCCGAAACTTTTCCTAACCCCTACCTCCAAGCGCTATCAAGTAGGGTTGACCAACTAATGTTCCAAATGCACAAGATTTCAGGAAACCTGATTCACCTATTAAAACATTCATCTCGAACAAAAGCAAGACTTTCGGACACCAGTAAGCACCTGTGAAAGCAAGTCTGATGCTATATGAACAGGATTGGCCTGTTCGTCTGCAATGACAAGAACTTCTGATGGTCCTGCAGGCATGTCAATTGAAACTATAGCCTCACTGTTCTGTCGAGAAACGTAATAAGAAACAAATTCAGTTGAGAATAGGTAGTAACAACCAGCTCTTTTGTGCTGAAGTATCTTTCTTATATGTACAGAATTGCAGTCATAAACAAAGAGGGTCTGGAGTCATGTCCAACGGAAAAAGAGCATACTTGGAGAATCATTTTAGCAGCTGTGACATACTGATTTCCAGGCCCAAATATCTTCTCAACCTGCACATCATGATAACTTTATGCTAGTAAAGGAATTAACATATATCTTATTTGTCATTGAACTTCAAATATAAAGGTCCCAGATCGAATCCTTACTACAGTGAAATATGCCAAGAGCCATCACTTGTGGGGCATTGAGATCAGGATTATGGCCAGAGCAGTTTCGGGATAATAATTTGATCCCAATAGCTGGAATCATGTTATACTATTCTCGAACTTATTAGAGCAGCATAATCACATGGAATCTTCGAGATGAATATCCAATGCAACCATAGTCGTGAAACTCAAGAATCCACGTGTCTGACTTTTCCCTTTTCCAGTCTGTTAAAAAGTATAAAATGGTAACGGTCCATGAAAGTACAGAAGTTGGTACTATGGACTTTGCCTTTTATAAACCCTACATATCCCTTCACTGGCCATCAGGAAACTATGGGCCTATGGCACTCATGATGGTTCTGAAAAGCCCAGCATGTCTATGCGTTAGATAAAATAAGGTTAAGAGAGCCAAAATTTCATGATGTCCAACTGTAATGCACCACTATCAGTGTATTCAGATGCAACTTTCTACAAAATAGAATGCATATTAGAGGCTCATATCAATGTTGGCCTAAACAAGCTGAAAACACCCAGATCACGAATGAACAAATGAACTTCAAGTAATGCTACATAAGATCTTATGTAAAATATATGCAGTTACCTTGGGGCAAGATGCAGTTCCCCAAGCCATGGCAGATATTGCCTGCAAAGGTTATCCCAGGTCAGAATTCCTGGGAACAAAACTTTCAACATAGAGAACAATGGAATGCAGAGTCCCACTCAAACACACAACAATAACAACAAAGAGGATCCAGAAGGTATTGTTTACAACCTGAGCTCCTCCAGCTTTAAGAATGTGGGTTACACCAGCTCTCTTGACACAATAAAGTACTTCCTGCATAAAAAGATTAAAGATGCATTAGCTCATGGTACTAGATTGTTCGTCAATCGTCACCAACCCATCTAAAAGTTTAAGCTATTAGAGAGGGGCAACTTAATTATATGAATTCTCACTATGCCCCTTCTGTGTGGCTAGGAGTTTCCTCCATAAGCAGGCCAAGTACGGGAAAGTATTTTACTTAATCAGAGGAGGTAAATTTCAAAGGATCTAATGATTGCTTTGATACCATATTAGATTATTAGCCACCAACTCATCTAAAAGCTTAAGCTATTGAAGAGGGGTAAATTTAATCATATACCCTCTAAACATATAAGGAAAAACATCATGATACAAAAACCTTGCAGATGCCGCCATCTTGAGTAGGTGGAGTAGCAAGAACAACCGTTTTACACCCTGCAATCTGTGCAGGCTGGCATAACCAATAAAGTACAAGTCAACCAAATGTGATGACCAGGGCGCAAACAGTCAACAAAGTACAAGCATATACAAATTGATGAAATAGTCAAAGCAGTTCAGAAGAAAATTAGTTAACATACAACAGCAAGCATCAGAGCTGTTGAAGGTAAAACTGCAGTTCCCCCAGGCACGTAAAGGCCTACAGAAGGAATGCCCCTTGACACACGTTTGCATTTAACACCCTGACAGGGAATACCAAAGTTCCACCAAACACATTAGATTCCAGAAAATAAGGATGATTCATCGTCAATGTATAGACATATCTATCTTTATATTGCTTACTTTCATGTTTTCAACACATCTCTCAGCCGACTTTTGTGCAGCATGAAAATGCATAGATGTTGTCGTATGCCACATCAAATGCTTCTCTAACTACTGAATCAAGCTGAAGTAACGGTACAGAAAAGAATATGTTAGGTATTAGACTTAGTAACCTTAAACCTCCACCCACAATAAAACCTTGTCAGGAGTGTCAAAACAACAAACAATAGAAACGAATAGGGCACAACCTGCTTTTTACGAACAATTTATTCTTGTCCACAAGTACATAGCTCTGATAGCCGATAGGACTTCATTGAACACTTTATAGCTGTATGCTACGATCCTGCAGCAGCAGTAAATGACAAAACATGAAGAAGAAAAAATGAAGGACAACAGAAGATTCATAAAGATAAATATTACTATCCTATTGGTCATATTCTTAAGCTGTTAGGCATATCCAAAACCCACTCAACATTATAGTTTCAACCCCACATAGGAGACTCTGTGCGAACATTGTTTCTACGGCTCAGGACCAGCTCTATGAAACATCTGACTCAAAGTAGAACACAAACTGCTAAGACCAATGCTAATTACCAAGATCTGATCCCCTCAATCACGGGGATTAGTGAAAGTCTCATGAATGGGAGAGAAAGAAAGCTCTACCCCTTCCTAACCCAAAGTGAGGAGAATTAGGATTCCACTGATGGGGAGACTACGGAACGGTAATCAAGCCAAAAGTTAAGCATAGAAAAACAAAGTATGTTTGATAAAAGACAGGTTAGACAACACGTGGGAGTAGTGAAGATGATTTAGCCAAGAGAAAACATGAGTATTAACAAAGGTGTTGCAGCCTTTAAAGTATGGACAAAGGACACAGATTGTAGAGATAATTATAAAAGTGTCATGAAAGTAAAAGGCACGTATGGATACCTGCTCGCAAATAAGAAACTCTACGATGAATATCTCTTTGGCCGCCAATTAATCGAATGTATCGAGTCTGGTATGAGTCGTATGACTTACAAAAGCACTTGTTCCAGTTAAAAGAAAGACGTTGACAGTCCATCAGAACCTTCATTGATGTTGATAACAATGTATTTGAAGATGAGCTCTTATAGTATGAACCAGAATTTAAGTACTCTAAATGTTACTACTGAAAATTTCTATACACAAAAATAAATGTGAAAACCATTAGGCAACCTATTCTTCTTAGTCTTCTATGGAATATATGTATCATCCCATTCACCTTCTCTTACGACCTCTCCAAAAATCCTCAGGATGGTGCCACAATTTACCAACACAAAAATAGAACCAAATGCCAACATAAAAATCACACTGACGGAGAACATTCACAGAAGAAGGCTAAAAAAACAATAGAAATCGTTCTATCTTAGAAAAAAATAACAAATTCAACAAAATAAGATTAAACATCAATGTATCTCACTCATTTCTCTTTGCAGTTTACTAGTCCTTCATAACCGTTAGTTTAGAACCCACAGGTTCGAAACCAAATAGCAACTCGTCGAAATCATCAAAAAGCCAAAAACGAAAAACAAGAAAACAGGTGCCAAAGGTTGCAATTCATTCAGCCAAAAAAAAAAAGAAAAAAAACCGACAAAGAAGATGGAGCTGAATTGAATTAGTAAACATGAAATGATCAAATCGATAGCCTAATATGAATCGCATACGATTCAGATAGAAATTGAGATTTTTGCATACCTGAAATGCGAGGCAAGAATTTGTTCCACCCACTCAAAACACTGGTTTCCCACCACTGATATTGAGCTCCATTTATGTAATGAGATTGTTGAATGAATACTAACACGAATTCGTAAATCAGATTTATGTAATGAGATTCTGTGACGATAGTTGCCTGGAGATTTCGACTGCTCCATGAAGATGTCGAATTAGAGAGAGAGAGAGAAGTTACACAAGACACGTCGCTCTAGGACATGAGATGAGATGAGATGCGAGGTTACACAAAGACTACGTCGTTTTTGGATGCATGACATAGGTTGAACCTATGTCACGTACCTCAAAATGCGAGGTTACACTGAGACTACGTCGTTTTTGGATGCATGACATAGGTTGAAGCTATGTCACGCACCACAAAACGACGTCGGCCACCCTTTTGAAGCTTCCCATATGGGATTGCAATGAAATTCGTCACTCGAGACTTATTCCAGGATTATTTGTCTGATCGAAATTGTTCAAGTTTTATATCTATTCAATAAGATACGTATTGTTAATTATTTTACAAATTTAGTTCTTATTAGTACATGATCTAAGAAGATTTGTGCGACTTTTTTTTTGTGAAAATAGAGTTGGCCACACTTGATTCAATCCCTTCTACAGGAAAATAATGTCCAGTGCATGGGGGTTGAGTAATTGCTCGATTTTGATTCATTACATAATTATTAATACGATCGAACGAGTTTATGTTGTAGATCTTGTCAAGAAGGTAAACCGTGTAAAGAATCAGGTCAATCGAGAATTGAACCGTACATAATCGAAGTTGATTTAAGTGAAATTATTTTTCTGAAAATAGATTTGGCTACACGGGATCAAACCCATTTTGTTCCTGAAACTCTAATTTCTACTTGTGTTCGTCTTATCTCTGTCTTCCTTGCAGATTAATTGAAGAACACGAACTTCTTCAACCGTTTCGAGAAGAAGGTACGCACTTGAAATGGTTTGGTATACTTGAGATTTTGATTTCGAATCCTGAATTGAATTTCTTTTGCTGCAATTTGATTATTTTGCCTAAATCACTAGATTGAATCCTGAAATGAATTTCTGTTGCTGCAATTTGATTATTTTTGGCTGAATCACTAGATTGGATGGGAGCAGTAATTCACATCCCGTGTTTTAAAAATGCTTATTGCACTATGTATCTTTTATTTTTCCTCCTCACAGATGCTTGTACCTAAATGTTCATTACATGCATGAGTTTATTGTAGTTTAGGGGAATTGATGAAGATATTTAATTTTAAGGTTTATCTTGTGAGCAAAGCTTTGTTTCAACCCATCTTTGGTTGCCCAAAGAAAATGGGAGAAAATTTGTTGATAGTATTTTTATCATATGTGTTTCCAGAAGGTTTAAATCCTTCCCACTTCCCAGCCAGATGGTTTGAGGTTCTAGCTTATGGTTTACATTTCAAACCATGATTTTCTTTCTTCATCGTCTTCTGGGTTTGTACTTATTCGTTGTTCTTCCACGCTCTCTACGACAAAATCTCTCTCTCTCTCTGAATCGTTGGAGTTGACTCCTCATACGATGCCCTAACAGTTAGTTGTTCCAGGTTTATGCAAAGGGTTTGAATTTATCTTTTACCAAATGAATTTCGGTAGTGCTATGTTGTTAATAAATTAGCTGCTGAATAGTTCTTTAGCAAAGCTATTGTAGAATGCTACTTATTATATACCCAATGCTGCTGCAGAGGTTATGGAAGTCGTTGCGTAAGATGGAAGGAGTTACTTGAGACATTGGAGAGGGAATTGCCCCATGGCACCATCCGGTGTACTCGTCGAAGGTTGTTTCTATAGAGGATATAGGATACCACAAATTGTTGCACCTAGCTGATGGTTCCACCCTCAAAACCAAGGTAACTATCCAATCTTCTCAAAGAGGAAAAATGGAGAAATTCATGAGCAAGTTCCTATTGAAAATCCACTTAAAATGATGTGACAGACATTTTTGGAATTATGAGCTACAATGGTGGGTGTTTTTGGTTTGAACTGGAAGGCAATACAAAGCCACATCTCTTTCTATATCGAATGTGCACAAAATCTTAGGTTGTTTATAAAATTGTCCTACATAAAATATAATCTCTCTTTACAATGCTATCATGACGACACTTTTGCAATTAAGAGCCCTTGTATAGCTGTTTTGGTTTCAAAATATATGTTTCCCATAAATCCCATCATTTTATGCAGTCTGGATACTGAAGCATGTCGGAATCAACTTTACCACAAAAAATGTTTCCCAAGGATTCAATATGCTAGGTTTCGATGACTAACCCATCTATGTATTCCGATTGAACGTGTTGATTGGTTGTGATGGAGTTAATTCAGTGGTTGCAAAGTGGCTGGACAAGGTGGTTTCTCAGCTCTGGATGACGGTGTTGCTCTTGCTAGGTGCTTCAGTACAGAAGCTTTATTGAAAATACCAAGAAATGAGATTCAAAATGAAGAAGAAGAGTATGCAAGGATTGAGAGAGGTTTGGAGAAGTTTGCAAAGGAGAGGAGATGGAGGAGTTTTAGTCTCATAAGTGTTGCATATGTGTTGGGTTTCATACAACAGAGGGATGGAAAGGTGATGAGTTTCTTGACAGAGAAATTTCTGTCGCGATTCACAGTCAGCTGGGCGTGGAAGATGGCTGACTTCCATTGTGGCAAGCTCAACATTTCTGGAAGTAACTAAATCCGTCTGTTATTTGTTGTTATGCAATGAGAGGTGTTCAAAGCTTGAATCCATTATGGAGGAAGTAACTAGTCAGTATCGGTTCTTGCCTTTGGATGGTTGAACTTGGAACCAAGGAATTTGAAGGAATTTGTCCCGTCTTGCTTTTTGTGAAAAAATAAGAGAGAAATAAGAATTGTACCATTGAAGTAGATTGTAAAATAAGATGCTTTGTATAATTTTGTCAAACCTTTTTTACTATTATTTTCAAGGATAAATTGTGAAGTCGAAATATGCATCATGCATGTGATATTCTGTTGAAGATATAAATAATAGAGTTTCTCTAACAACTTAAGCTTTAGCTTAAGTTTTTAGATGAGTTGGTGGTTAACAATCTAATATGGTATTGAAACAGGCAGTAGATCCTGGGTTCGAACCTTACCACCTACCTAATGATTAACTTACATGTGTTTAGTGTGCTTATGAAGGAGAGTCCGGCTACACGTGAGGGGGCGTGTTGAAGATATAAATAATAAAGTTTCTCTAACAGCTTAGGCTTTTAGATGAGTTGGTGGTTAATAATCTAATATATCCAACTCTAGTGTAATTGATTTAGGTTGTAGTAGAGAAAGTGTTCAATATACCTTGTTTCGGTATTTTGTCACAAGCAGGGGAGGTGGCATTTGATACCTTCCGAGACAAAACAAGTCAAATGAATAATGGCCATGAAAGGACGGCAAATTGTTTGGAAGTTAAGGATTATTAGATCACACGTGGAGTGTGCTAATGTTGGTGACTATGAACATATACTATATGTATTTACACACATGTATGTCTTCCCCTTGAACTTCAGGATGCAAAATAGGTCATGGAGAACAAGGAAGAAGACATTGTCATAGTTGGAGCCGGTATAGCAGGGCTCACTACAGCTTTAGGACTTCACAGGTAAAAGAGATGGGGAAAACCTTCTCCCTCTATCTTTCTCTCTCTATCAATTCTTACCTCCATTAATTTGGAGGAAGTTTGTTTTCTAGCAATTATACGGAGATTGAAATAATAATAAAAAAAACCCCATGTACATTCAGATTGGGAATGCGGAGCTTAGTATTGGAATCATCAGATAGTCTGAGAGTAACTGGGTTTGCTCTTACGTTGTGGACCAACACTTGGAGAGCACTGGATGCTGTTGGCATTGGCAATTACCTTAGGCAATATTATCCTCAAATTCCCGGGTAATACTTCTTCTTTTTCTTGAACCAAGTTGTGTTTGCATTTTTGCCTTATTGAGTGTGGAATGACCAGATTCTGCAGTTTTAGTGTCTGAATTAAGCTTCAATATTGCCTTTTGTTGACTACTGGTGTTGCAGGTTTCAGGTACTTTCTTCCGTTTCAGGTGTTACCTCAGATATATCACCAGACATAGAAGGGAAAGAGTGAGTTGATTCTTACAGTTTCTGAATCATGTTCAAACCTAGTTGTTTTCAAAGGAAAAGGTTTTCTCAGAAACCTTTTTTCCATCCGAACAAACGGAGCGTAAAACATATTTGTTTGAATAACTTGGTTCATGTATAAATCTTACTCCCTCCGTCCCTTAATAAGTGTAGACATTTCCATTTTGGGTTGTCCCTTAATAAGTGTGTGTTTTGAAAAGTTAGTGGGTACATTTCCTATTTTGCCCTTAAAAGTAGATTCCTTTTTGAAAAGTTAGTGGATATTATTATATTGATAAGGGTAAGCAGTGGAAAGTAGATGTAAAAGTTGTAAAAGTTGATGTGAGAGAAAATAAGTTGGAATTACGAGGTAACACACTTAAAAAGGGACGGAGGGAGTAATACATACCAAATGATTACAACCGACAGTAGATAGGTGTAGGTATACGACTTCTTTGAGTCACCATTCACTCACTATCCCTTGATGCCATGATTAAAATCGAGAACTTTGGTCTACCTTTTAATATTGGGGTATGACAAAATCATAAGTTGGACACCAATGTCACTAATGAAAGTATGAAACTAAAGTATTCATGCACACCATGTGGAGCACTGAATATTTGTGTCATGTTTTCATGCCTACCTGCTTTCCCCACCCAAAGGAGTGAGGTTTATCAGTTGTGTTTTGTACATTCAATGTTATTGAACATGGTCAAAATATTGTCCCTAAAACAACATTGTGTGCCTACATGATATCACAGTAAAGGTTATGAAAGCCGTTGCGTACTAAAGAAGGAGTTACTCGAGACCTTGGTGAGAGAATTGCCCCATGGTACTATCCGATATTCATCAAAGGTTTTCTCTATTGAGTTTTTAGGATACCACAAGTTGTTACTCCTGGCCGATAACTCCACCCTCAAAACTAAGGTACATATTATGATACAATGAAACTCAATATAGTGGTTTTTTCCTTATTAAACTGAAGTCCTATCCTTACATAAAATATAGTTACACAAAACATCGATCCGGAATGATGGTGCACAACGAATATTTTGAATTCTAAGAGTAATCTCGACGGGTGTTTTGTTTTATACAGAAGGATCCCATTTAACCACATGCATCACAATGTGTATAAGTCGAATCTGATGCAAAATTTTGCAATCATTTGATATGCTATATTAAGATGAGTTAACATTTCCTGTAATTGAAGGTGTTGATTGGTTGTGATGGAGTTAATTCAGTGGTGGCAAAATGGTTAGGTCTTCAAAACCCTGTTGATTCAGGTAGATCAGGTGTTAGAGGATTTGTAGAGTTCCCAGATGGCCATGGATTTCAGCCAAGGTTTCATTGGTACTTTGGAGGAGGTGTGCGCTATGGCTTTCTTCCATGTGATGATAAGTGCCTGAACTGGTTTTGCACTTTCAATTCCTCTGTCCAACGTAAGCTCCTGCATCCTTATCTCTTTCGCAAACTCAATTCCTCAAAATCTATTTAGCTTAACATATCGTATAACATCAAAAAATAGAACTTATCAATTAAAGTTAACAGTTGACACAGAGAAAATCTGTCGACTTGTTCTTGGAAATTTTGGGGAATATCAACAAAGTTGGTATATGGCCACAACTTTGTACAAAGATTTGTTCGTACATTGCCTCATATCCATTGGTGAAAATGACATTAAAAAAGTAAATTTTTATTTAGGAAAAACCATTCAGATGCAATTGTGACATTTGTAGCATCATGTGTCACAATGTTATGCATTTGCTATGAAACAAATGGAATACTAAAAGTCATGTCAGTCTATACAGAAACAACCATGGCACAATGTTTAGTAGCCAAAAAAACAAAAAACAATGGCACAATGTCCACTCAGAATGCAGATAAAGAAATATGAAATGTGAGGTCCATATTCATTGTGGGCCTTTCTGTTTGATTGGATATGATACATCAGATTGGACTATAAATCTAACGAGACTACATATGTGGCATTGGTTGAAACCTGTACCATACGGATTAAATGTGCATCAAATATATGAGATGTGTGGTATTATTGATCCCATCCCTATTTGTCGTACATATCCATAAAACTACATTTCGCATACACTCACGTAAAAGTTGTTGTGATTGTATGCGAAAAATTCCATGAGCAAATTTTGATATTTAGCATTTAAATGCTGTTGTGACTGTTTCTCAAAAATTCTTATTCCAGATTTTGAGAATCTACGGATTTCTAGATGCTAAAATGTAAAATAAAATCTTCAGATTCTAGAGAAGCTAGGTTTGAGGTACTTTTCGGATATAGATTTTAGATTCTAAGTAGTCTAGAAGCTGATTTTTCAGCTTTTTCCAGCAAATAGTACCAACTTTTAATACATCTTAATTATAATCCCACAGCTATTGCAAACATGTTTATGTGGTTCGATTAAAATCTGAAATCTAGAATTTGCAGTAGAATCTGAAGCTAAAATCTAAAATATATATTTACAGCTATCGCATACACGCCTTACATATCGCTTCACCATACAAGAGTTGCAGCATATTTTGTTATTTTCTCTTGGCGGATTTTGTGCACATAGCTGGAAAGTGTTTACTTGCTTGCATTTATTTTTTCCCTACTTTTTCTAGCACATAGGATTTTTTTGTAAGATTTGTGCCTGTGTGGTGGTTTGATTCCAGATGATGAAGGCATGGGAGTCATGGGACAAAACCCAGCTGAGATGAATCAGTTTGTTTTGAGCAAGATAAGCAAAGTTCCCCCAAAATCAGCATCTGTTGTGGAAATGACTGAATTGGATAGCATCTCATTTTCTCTATTGAAACTAAGATTGCCATGGAATCTAGTACTTGGAAATATATCCAAAGGCAATGTGTGTGTCGCCGGTGATGCCCTTCATCCGATGACACCTGACATCGGTCACGGCAGATGTGCAGCCCTAGAGGACAGTGTCATTCTTGCTCGGTGCCTAGCCGAAGCTTTGTTGAGAAAACCAATAAAAGAAGAAATTAGAAATGAAGAGAAAATCAGCAAGGGAGAAGAAAAGTATGAAAGGATTAAGAAGGGGTTAGAGAAGTTTGCAAAGGAGAAGAGGTGGAGGAGTTTTAGGCTTGTAAGTGCTGGATATTTGGTGGGTTTACTACAAGAGAGTGATTGGATGGTGATGAGGTTCATGAGAGAGAAATGGCTGTCGCGATTCACGATTCGAGCTGTCTGGAAGATGGCTGATTTCCAATGTGGAGAGCTCGAGATTTCTTGAACGAAATTCAAGTTGTTGCTTACAGTTTGTTCTTTGTTTTGTCACCAATGATGTAGTAATGATTTGTTCTTAAAGTTCAAAACGTAATCCTTAGAATCTTTTGTAATGAAAAGATTAGTTGTGAAGATATCCAAAGATTTGCTACACTTATTTTTTAATTAACCATGCCAAATGACACTTCCATTGCTGTTGAGGGCACAGTGGTTGAGCTTGCTCCAAGGTTCTCCATCTATCGGGTGGAGAACCTTGGAGCTACTAAACACTTCCATAGCTGTTGAGGGTGTAGTGGTTGAGCTTGCTCCAAGCTTCTCCATCTGTCAGGTGGTGAGTTCGACTCCCACCAACCCCACTCCTTGTGCTAGTGTAGGATTTTCAATGTGAAAAAAATGGCACTTTCATATATGTTCTCTCTGTTTTTTTTTTTTCCTCAATGAAATCCAATTTTCATTTGTGGTTATCTAATTGATTTCTACTCAGATCTACATTGGTTCGAAAAAAGTGTAAACTTTACTCATGGAAGTGTTCCATTTTTTTATCTAACATGTGACAGGCTTTTAAAAAAGATAAGGACAAAATTTCACTTACACCCCTGTGGTTTGCTTGATGTGTGGATATACCCACTCACCTTCATTAATTAGCATATTGTGCCTGTTTATAAAAATGTCTAGAAGATTTTGAGATTTTTGTCTGACCGCTTTTTCACCATCTCTTCTAAAACCAATTGGTGTTAAGAAGGTCTTCAATTAAGTTTTTTATGGCATTCGATATCGCGCCCGCAAGTTTGTTTTTAGAGCGGTCGCAGAGAGAGGCATTGTGTAACCAAATCTATGGAGGCACTCTAAGCCCAACAATCCCTCCCCCGCGATGATGCTCCCACTCCTCGAACCCATAACCTCCTGGCTTTGATACCACTTGTCGGACCACTTTTCCACCATCTCTTCTGAAACCAAGTGGTGTTAGGAAGAGCTTCAATTAAAGTCTTTTATGGCATTCGACATCGCACCCGCAAGTCTGTTTTTAGAGCGATCACAGGGAGTGGCATTGTGTAACAAAATTCATGGAGGCACTCCGGACCCAACAATCCCTCCTTCACGATGACGCTCCCGCTCGAACCCATGACCTCCTGGCTCTGATACCACTTATCAGACCATTTTTCCATCATCTCACCTAAAATCAACTGGTGTTAGAAATGGCTTCAATTAAGTCTTTCATGGCATTCAACATCGCACCCGCAAGTCTGTTATTCAGGCGGTCACAAGGAGTGATGTTGTGTAACCAAATCCATTGGGACACTCCAGGTCCAACAATTTTAGCTTTAAAAAATATACTCCCTCCGTTCCAAAATGTTTGCCCCCTACGAAACTACGTGCAATTTTCAAACTAAAAAATAATGTATTTACCAAAATAATTTTCAAATTTTTTTGCACCATATTAAAGTTCTCAATAAGATCTATCAAACAAGATCCATATTGCTTAGAAAATTATTTTTGTAACTATATTAGTTTTTAGTTTGAAAATTGCACGTAGTTTCGTAGGGGGCAAACATTTTGGAACGGAGGGAGTAGTTGTTAGAGTTTGTATGTAAGAAATTTTTTTTAAAAAAATTACTTTTGCTCTGCAAAGAAAAAATTTCATTAATCATCGAAAATGTTACAATGACTATTAGGAACAAGGAGAAAGCAACAAATTCAAAGAATCTGATGCCTAGTCCGAGACCCAAACCACGATTGGCAAGGAGCCAATCAAACACCCAAAAAGCCGAAGCCCAAACACCTAAAGGCCTAGACTCAAATAAGAGCCAAACCAAATACTCCATCCGTCCGGATTTGTTTGTCCAGAAACATACTTTTTCAAGTCCCAAATGTTTGTCCATCTTCAATAGTTAAAAGGATAAAGTATGAAAATTTTACTTTTTTGCCCCTTTCCTAAAACTTAAAATAACAACTCAAAAACTAATTTTTTTTAAAAATGTGTTTACATTTTTGAATTTTTTTTGCACCGTATTAAAGTTCTCAATGAGATCTATTAAACAAGATCCATATTGATAACAAAATAATTTTTGTAACCACATTATTTTTTAGTTTTAAAATTGCACGTAGTTTCGTAGTAAAACTATCAATTTGGAATGGGGGGAGTATTAAATGGAGGAATTGAGGGTAAAATAGGAAATCAACAAACTCAAAATGTAATGGAAAAAAAGTTGGAATCCCCAAAACGGACCAACAAATCCGGACGGAGTGAGTATAAAATAAATCCATAAACCCATGGCCTAGCCCAATAGGGCATACCTGAAGAAAAAAAAAAAAAAAAAAGCCCAATACACCTTATGCGATAAAGCCCAAGCCCCCATATCCAAAACCCAACCCTAACCATCCAAATAGCGCTCAGCCGCTGCCGCAGACCCAAGAGCACTGAGAACCACCACCAACAATAAGCCACTGCCGCACCGAAAGCCACTTCCTAAACCGATTGAAACCCAAAAGAGAAAACCGATGAGCCTCCAGAGAGACAGTGGAGGCAAAGACGCCGAGCTGCCGATAACAACAACCAACCCCCAAAGAGGATGCAAGATCTTGAGCACCTAAAACCGAAAACCGAAAACCGAATGACCACTAGGCAAAGCTAACCCGTCCAACAACAGCGCCGACCACAAAAACGAGAGAGAGAGAGAGAGAGAGAGAGAGAGAGAGAGAGAGAGAGAGAGAGAGGGAAGGAGGAAGTGAGAGGAAGGGTGGAAAAGGGGAGTGGAGAAGAAGAGAGCTCGAGGGGAGGAGGAAGAGCCGCCGCTCGAGCATTAATGCCTTTTGGATCCGATTTAGATTCGAGTAAGTATTTAGATGCTGATTTTCAATTTGTGGCAATAAAGAGTACTAGCTTCTACTACGACTTAATAATAATCTCTTAGCTAAAGTAAACAAATTTATACGCTTCTACTAAACTTCAAAATAAGTACTAATCCGCAACATAATCTTAATCTATAGTATAAATCTATATTCACAGCTATGTCAAACACGCCTATAACAATTCTCTATGCTTTGTCAGTTTTAGTCCACAAGCACAGGGATCGTCATGTGCTAATAAACCTAGGGGGTGTATCAGCACATCAAGCGAACCACAGGGGTTAAAATATTATTTTGTCAGACACTTTGCTGAATAAATGACTTTTGAGTTTGACTCAGTGTATTAGAACATGATCCATTAATGCTCAACAGCTTTAATAGTTGACGACTGAAGTCATGTGCAATAAATGCAATAGAAAAACTAAAGGCTTTGTTCGTTTAGTAGTTTTAGTTTAGTTTAGTTTTGAAGATAGGGGTAATAAGTGGAGAGAGAATATGGGTAATAATTGGAAAGAGGAGTAATGAGTAGAGAGAGATAGAGAGAGAAATGAAAGTAATAATTGAATATAGGGATAATAATTAGAGAGAAAATAGGGTAATCATTACAAAACAAAACTAAAACTAAAACAAAACTATAAAACGAACAAAGCCAAAGATTTTGACGTGCATCAAACAGGGCACATGACCTTGTGCAGTGTAAAAGCATCGAAATTCATCGAATTGACAGAGAAGAAACTAATACTGTAGTATTATCTCTCAAGATATTATATATTCAGTATTTTTTGTTTTTGGGGGGTAACTCAACGAATATATCATCGCTCCGCCTCTATCGATTGCTTGCTGGAATTTTCATGCGAAAAATACTACCCTTCGAAATATGTTTAATATCGTACAACGAATATACCATTGATCGATCTATCAATTGCTTGCTAGCATGTTCATGCCAAAAAATACTACCCTTCGAAATGTGTTTAATCTCGTATCAAACTCGACAACAAACCTATTCCATGTCTAAAAAGTTCTAAAGATTGTAAATTATTTAGGGTCACCCTTATATATACAGGTGTATTACAGAGATTTTTATAATACATAGTTATTCGCCCTTTTAAAGTTGAAAATATGCGTCCTTTCTTGTAACTCAACTACACAAGCTATTGAATTGAGCTTTAGGTTAAGAGTATAGTGACACAACAACTTTGTGATGTGTTTGAGTCATGCGTATTAGCCTTCTCCAAACAAGATACCTCACATCTCCATCAGTTGGGATCTTACGTGAGTAAGCTAGTCTGAATACTCTGAGTTGTCAAAAAAGAAGACGAAGAAGTTTGCAGTATTATGCCCGAAAAGGAGAGCCTGTTTTGCCGTCCATATGGGTCTCGTCCGAGCTCAAAAACATTATTCTAACAGTTCGTTTCGTAGAGCTCAAAGCCTTTAACATCCTGGAGAAAAATCAAGTCGATTGGACATCGTTAGCTTAGTAAACAAACGAAGTATTCTATTGTGTATTTTTTGTATCCAGTTCGTTTGCTGTTGTTGTTGTTGTTGCTGCTGTAGTTTGATGATTAGATGTCCGATCGACTTAATTTTTTGCCGGTATTGTAAATGTGTTATATTCTACAAAGTGAACGGTTCGGACCATATTTTTGAGCTCGTAGGGGCGGCACACCATGTCCTATCCATACAACCTTTTGAATTATCGATAATATAGGTTAAAGATAAAAGGCCGTTCTTGACCTTTCACATTATTACTCTTTGATCATAAAAATGGTCCTTATAAACACAAAAGAATCCAATGATTGACCTCTCATTTTCCATTCTAGCTGGTGTATAGAAGCAGTAGTTAGCATTTATGCATATTCCCCTTCATAATCAAATCCATGAATTGCTGTGTTCCAGATCAGTAGAATCTCACAAATTTAAATCCATGCATGTGACAGCATATCACCAGAGAAGTAATAACAACTAGGAAATTAACTAATGTCAAAACCATGTGGAGGACACAGAGGGTACGTAATGAGATGGTACCATTTAAGGTCAAAGGAGAGAGCCATGTGAAACAAAAATAAACTTCAAGTTGGTACCATTTAATTAGTCATTGATTATGATTTGAAACAAAAATAAAATTCAACTACCATTGCATTGAAATATGTGAAAGATAACTAACTTAGACCAGCCCAATACTTAAACAGTTTGGTTACTTTTGAAGTTATTTAAAAAGTGATTTCTAAGTCAAATCTCTGCAGTTCTATCATATTCTATAAAGTACTTAAGTTGGAGAGAGTTCCAAACCCTAGTGTTTACATTCTAAAGGGTTTGCAGAAATTGAATTTCTCTGCAAGGGCTTACATGAAGTTCGCAAGTTTGACTCTCATTATCAGTCCAAAAAAAAAAGCTTTGGAAACACCAATGGTTTGTCCGGTTGCTAACTACAAAACTCCAAAATTAACGAAGTGCTTGCGCATAAGTTGCCTCATAAACTTGATTATGAAAAGGAAAAAAGGTAAAAGGTTGGCAGAAGTTCAATATCTTTTGATTTCAAAATCACCCACAATTAACTAATGTGACCAGTAAATAGTTAATTATGTTATAATTAGCAATTATAGATGCTATACTGAACATGGCTTTTGGGTTTGACTCAGATTCAAAAGAACATGACCCATTAATGCTCAATTTGATTAATAATTGATTAATGAATTACTGCAGTTAAAAATACTGCATCAGTTAGTGTTTGAATAGTTTTCACACTTCCTTTTTTTTACCACCACACTCCATTTTTTGTCTTCTTATATGTCAATTTACAATATTGACCTGTATTCATGTACACTTTTTACAATTGGAAGAATACCATAGCAAATTCACATCACAAACGAACAGAATAGAGAATGCAATTATTAAAAAAAAGGGACTGTAAAAATCAATTACCATACAGCAGTGACCTATTTCTAAAGACCTCTTAACAAGTTGCGGTCTCTGACACGTTTTCATGATTTGTACTCCTAGCTTTGAAAACATGGGATAGTACCTCATAAAGAACCTCTTATAAAGTTACAATCCCATAAAAAGTTTGATTTTTACCTTGGGGCATCAATAGATAAGTTGGTAGAGCCTACGTATAAGTTGGCCCGGATATCCGGTTATCTCAAAAGTTGATTGAGCTTTGACCAAAATGCTAAAGAGATGGCAAATGATATACATTCTCTAGGCTTGTGATATAGGTTGAGGTATGCATCTTAGCCTCCCATGGTATAAATAAGAGGAAGGTTGTCTACCCCAAAACTCCTCTGAGATTCTATCATGAGTCATGTGAACTAGATAATTACCCTCAACTTTTGTATTTTATTGTTGCTAGAGAAGTTCTCTCTGTTGTGGAATAATTTTATCAATAAAAGAAAGAACACTTCATGAGATAATCACCCATGGTAAATAATTTTTCAAACCAAAGTCAATATTTGGCAATAGCCCTTAAAATGGACATCCAATGGTAGGCCAATTGAGGAGCAAAAATAAATTTTCCAGTTCTAATGTTAAATTTGGTACAAGAAATGGCAAAACCATTTTATTGCCACCAACATTTGTATGTTGCTATGTGTATGGTTCGTGAAATGTTTCAAGTGATCCAACGGTTGTGACGAGCTTAGATAAAAAAGAAAAAAAGACTTTAGCACTGCTGGAGCAACTTTGTCAAAATTTATTGCTCTTTTCTTCCCTCGAATTAAAACTTATCTTTAAACTTTGATTGGTTCATCATTCATGTTATTTTCACTTTAGAAAAAATTATTTTTTTACTTTTTGACTGTAAATAGCGTAACTTTATTTAAAAAGTAAAAAAAAAAATGTTAAATTTTTTTACTAAAAACGAAAAAATACGCAATCATATACAACTCTTTTACATAAAAAAAACTTATCTAAAAAATTATTAGTTTAACAAGTGAAAAAAAACAACCTTGAGTGGAGAAAAATAACTCAACCATTTGAGATGCTTTAATAAATCCAAAATTCCCACAATTTGCCTGCTCGTTTTCAAAACAGAATCCCATGCATTTCCCGGTTCATCATTTCTCCAGTTTCATTCTTCAGCATATCAATAACCATAAGGCACTAACCAGGAGTTGGCCTAGGTCAAGTTTGCTCCGTCATAAACTCTCTAAGTTCGAAACTTTTTATATGTTATAAATTCTTTGGGATCAGTCCATACGAAGTTTCTTTAAATGGGGCTCTTGCTAGTAGATAGTGGGATAAGTCCCATAAGATTAATCGAGGTGAACCCCAAGGGGTTGGCAAAATGGTCTAGCTAGCCTTGGGACTTGAGGGTTCGCTCCTATCTAAGGTCTCAGGTTCGATTCCCTTGCCAGCAAACTCTTGGGGCCATTGGGTTATACCCAGTCGTTACCTCCAGGACTCTGAAATTGATCGAGGGGTGCGCAAGCTGGCCCGGACATCCGATAATAATAAAAAAAATTAATTGATGAGTGCGTAAGTTGGCCTGAACTAGGCATCAAAAAACTTATTAATAAACCATAGCATCATTAAGCAGAGACACAAGAATAATTGGATGGACTCCTCTGCTACCATGTTAGGTCAAAGGAGAGCCATGTGAGGTAGCTGTATCAGCTGATTCGAATTTCAATTTTTTATGAAGCAAAACCATTGAAAGTGTTGTATTATTTCTTGAAATAACAACCACCAGCACAACATTAAAAAAAGAATCTCATGAAAAATTTAACCAACGCGATCCGCGGTTTCTCTGATCCAAAACACGGCTCTTCTGGTGGGAAAACCATGTGGGTACGGAGGTGAAGAGGGCTGTAGAACATGGGAAAATAATTGTGTTGGAGTTTCCTCAGATTCGCAGGAAATTAAACAATTGATTGATTTTTGAATTCCATGATCAACTTGGAGTTTGTTCATTAAACAATTGGGTTTGGGTCCTATTTAACATGGCACTTAAGGTGTTCGAAGAAATGACTGAGTGAAAGCATCTTTACTCCCTCAGGTCTTTCACCCTTTCCCATCTCCTTCCTCCTTGTATCCTTTCATTTCCCATACCGAAAAATGGCGAAAAGTAGCATTCTTGAGCTGGTTATCACAGTCGTTTTTTGCTTTCTTTTCGCCAATGTCAATGGGGGGTATGTGGCTTCTGAGTGGTCAAGTGCTCACGCTACTTTCTATGGAGGCAGTGATGCTTCTGGAACCATGGGTATGTTTTGTATCCATTTCATGTTAACATCTTAATTTTGTGATCATTTTCAGAAGAATTGGTGACAAAAAAATTTATTGTATTGTTCTTTTACGGTATCGTGTAAATGGGATTGTATTAATTCATTGACAAGTTTTTTGGCAAATTGGATTCTTGGAAAAAATCATCAGTAGTTCACCTGACTCTTCAAAACTTTGAGCGTGAATTAAATGACTGTTGTTTGGCTACAGGGGGAGCGTGTGGGTATGGAAACTTGTACACCACTGGTTATGGGGTAAGGACTGCAGCTTTAAGCACAGCATTGTTCAACAATGGAGGAGCTTGTGGGCAATGCTACAAGATTATATGTGACTATCAAGCAGACCCAGACTGGTGTGTAAAAGGAACTTCTGTTACAGTCACTGCGACAAACTTTTGCCCGCCAAACAACAACGGTGGGTGGTGCAACCCACCTGCCCAGCATTTTGACGTGGCTCAGCCTTCTTGGGAAAAGATTGGCGTCTATCAAGGCGGGATTGTGCCTGTGTTGTTCCGAAGGTCTTAATTCTTCCATGTCTCATCTTCTCTCGTTTTTATGCACAAAACTCATTCATATGATGATTTTGAAATGATACTCCAATTAGAAACCGAAAAAGGAAAAGGGCTTGTCATCATTCAAAGATTTTGTTTGAAATCCATTAACCCATACTTTCTCTCATTTTATTTAGAATACTCATTCTAAATGATGTGACTGTGGCGTTTTTTAAAGTAAAATGAGAAAAATCCGGCACATTGTGAGATATAAAGTTTCATTGGTAGGTCATTTCTCTTGATTTTATGGCTTATAATCTTGTATTTTGTGATGGGATGCAGGGTACCATGCATAAAACATGGCGGAGTTAGATTCACCATCTACGGAAGCTCCTACTTTCAGCTAGTGACGATAACCAATGTGGCCGGGGCGGGATCCATTCAATGTGTGTCAATCAAAGGCTCAAACACCGGTTGGATACCGATGTCAGCGAACTGGGGAGCGAATTGGCAGTCAAATAGCTATCTAACTGGCCAATCTCTATCATTCAGTGTCACCACTACCGATGGACAAACAAGAATATTTCCAAACATCGCCCCATCTTATTGGGGGCCTGGGCAGACCTACAGTAGCGACGTTCAGTTTTAGATCTAAAAATATGGCTTCGGACTATTGGGTTTTTAATGGCAGCGGCGTGCTTATGCACCTTTTAAGAAAGCAGCCCGCCATTTTTCCCATTTTTACGGAAGCAAACCCGCTCTAGATCCACCAAAAGGTTGTCGAAATATCTTACTGAAGATTTTTTGCATTTCAGTAAGCCGCGGGATGACATTTAAGCTTCATCGGATTATTTTTCAGGGTGTCCTAATATGCTTCGAATGTATAACGTTGATGATGCCACGAGACTTGTCATTGTTTATGAGCTAATAAAACATTCTTTCTTTTCTTTGTTACTCTGTAGCATTTGTCATTGTTTCTGAGCTAATAAAATTTCTAGAATGAGGCAGTTCTTCCAATCAGTCTAATCTCCATTTCTTTACCTGTACACTAGGATAGCGAATCAAGGAAATAGTTGACGGACACCCATATCATCATTCATCAGACCATAAATCGATGGTCGGACTAAATTCATTGTTCGGATTAGATCTCAGCCGGTCATTGTCAAAATTGACGGTCAGATGACGCACTACACCATGTAGTGTGTTTTGCGCACTGCACTTCGCACTGTCACTCCGGTTTGCGAGAAAGAAGTCGTTTCTGATGCAGTAGTATGAGAGACATACGTCAGAAGATTCATTTAAATTAAAAAGATGAGCAGCCAGATTAAAAAACCTACGTGTTTGAATCATGTAGTAGTATGATCAGAAAAGAAAATCACAAAAAAAACTAATGTGTTTGGATCATGTATTTATCGACGTCCTATAAACTTAATTTTTTTTTCCCAGTCATCATATTACATTTTATCACTCTTTGCCAACTCTCTCTCTCTCTCTCTCTCTCTCTCTCTCTCTCCTTTTCGAAATTCCAACCACATTCTCTCTCACTACCTCCTTTCATTCCCCCCTCTCTGAAATTCGAATGACCATAAAGAATGGGCACGAGCACAGATACGGACACGTGCATCGATTGCTCATGTCGTGCCTTCAGGCACAGACATGCATTAGTTGGAATTTGAAGAATCTGTTCAGAATATACAACTATCGCAGCAAAACACATTAAAGCCAGCAAATTCCACTTTTAACAAGAAAAATTGAAGCATTCAAAATACTGCACTGTAAAATCAAATTTTCAAATTATAAAGGGGAGTGATTTTCACACACCCCAAATTATTATCCACACTCCCTTTTTTTTTTTTTTTGTCTCTTAGTGTTCAATTTGGAGGTGTGGAAATCAATTACCATTATAAATTGAGATAATAACGTATGCTATTTATTGTAAACTAGCACTGGGAATCCGTCGTCATATTAGTTAAGTCAATTATCAATAACTTTCGATAAAATAGTATCACACACGTGAATATGCTATCAGATTATAGTTATAACTGTGTTATCACAATTCTAAATTATCCGCAATATTATGTTGACATGTAAGTATTATCTTTGTACATTCGAAATCGTTAGCTCGTCAACTACCATCATCAATCGTATTACCTTTTAACAAGAAGGCACGAGCAGAAAACCTCACCAATCAGCTCATTTTTTCTCTCTATTGGGTATAACATTACCTTTTTTATACTCCTGAACCTTATAATTTTAACTTTTTGTTGTTGCGTTATGTCCCCTGCATACATGAAATCCTGGTTCCATCTTTGAAAAGCCATACATCGGAAATACTAAAATTATTCTATTATTGAGCATGAAAAACTTCAATCAGCCCAAAATCCATTCTGTGTTTCTTGGTCTTTTTCGGATTCAATTTTAAAACAACCCCACAAGAGTGAGTCGAAAAAGTAAGCAGAAGATGAAGCACGGAGTTGGAGACAGATGTGATGTGATGAAGCAGAGTTAAAGAACTTTTAATGCCAGATATGGAAAAATCTTCCTTTCATTTCTCTCTTCGCTTCACTTAAGTTGTTTGTGATTGTTCTCTTTTAATTTTACTAATGAACATCAAGTGTTTGTTGTTGTGGTGGTGGAGAAGTGGTGGTAATGGTGGTGGTGGTAGTAGCAGTTGGTAGTGTGGCGGTGATATAACATAGCGAATGTAGTGTGGTGGTGGTTGTGGTAGAGGTGGTGTGATGGAAAGAAAGTGAGGGTCGTAGTGGAGGTGGAGAGATGCCGGTGGTAGAGACAGTGCAACTGAGGACAATAGCAATTGGTGTTGTATTCGTGGTGGTGAAGAAGTGCCTAGTGAATTTAGTGGTCGAACATGACGGAGAGCTGGAGAGATAATGATGGTTAGCGGCGGCCATGGTAGTGATAGTGATAGTGATAGTGGTGGTGGCAGTGGTAGAGGTAATCGTAGTACTTATTGCAATTGTAAGTGGAGTGGTGGTGGTAGTGATGTGGCATTAGAGTCGGGGTGGTTGATGGACGACGGTGGACTAGTGGTGGTGGTGATTGTGACGGCGGTGGCAGGATGCTGGTGGCGACGATGGAGTTGTAATACCTCATGTTTGGGGGTAGATGGTGTTTAGTCCCACATTGGTTGTTTACATGAGTGATCTTGGGTATATAACAAACCATGTAAGAGACTACTAGTATCTTGGGCTTAAGCATTTTGGGCCATGTGGTGTGGCTAGTGGATCAAATCAGGATACTGGGTCAGTGGTCTACATGGGGCGTTACAAATGGTATCAGAGCCCCGCCCTAGTCCAAGTGGTGGGTAGGATGCGCTCTGTCACCACGGACATGTGAGGGGAGGTTGCTCGAACTATTCAACGAGGACGTTGTATCCCTAAGGGGGGAAGATTGTAATACCCCAGGTTTTGAGGTAGATGGTGTTTAGTCTCACATTGGTTGTTTACATGAGTGATCTTGGTTATATAACAAACCATATAAGAGACTACTAGTACCTTGGGTATAAGCATTTTGGGTCATGTGGTATAGCTACTGGATCAAATCAGGGTACTGAGTTAGTGGTCTACATGGGGCGTTAGGTGATGCAGAAGTGGAGTGGTAATGGTAGTGTTGACAATAGTGGCATAGTGGGGACCATTGTGATAGTGGTGGTGGTGATGGTGGTGGTGCTAGCAACGATGAAATAGTGGTGGTAGTGGTAAAGGTGACAATGGTAGTGGTAGGTGGAGGCAACAACGGTGAGATAAGTTGGAGATAGCGGTGGTCGAATGGTGACGGTGATTGTGCGTGGTGGCGGTGCATTTTTTACATTTTCCAATTCTAGTTATCAACTTTTGAGTGTTTGGGGGTTGTCCCCCAAAACACATTATGAGAGAATGAGTTCTCTATTTCTCACTTTAGAAAATAGAAGTCAAAAGGAGATGTTAAGCTACTTTTCACATTCTCCACCCGCAAAGTGTATTCTGCATATTTTTCTCAAACACTCCTCTCAAATTCAAAACACATTATGACCAAGTGACCATAATCCAAAAAAATAAAAAGCCAAAAAGTTTAAAATGAAAAACTAAAAAGTAGGCTCTCAAACACCCCCTAAAGTGCAACTTTTTGGTACTATATTTTAAGAGGCAATTAAAAGATACGATTATATATATAGTTATCAAACCAAATTAGTTATGTATTACTTAATTCATTCAATTTTAAGTGTGGAATTGGGTTACCAAACAAGCTCTGTGTTTACCAAGTCTTTCGATGAATTTATAAACGATGATAAAAAATAGGAGTAAAATGAAAAAGAGGGCAAGGGGGTGTTGTAGTGCGTTGCTTTATAAGGCGGCTTGTAGTGCACATTTGGATCGTTCAAAAGTGTTTTGAAAAAATTCTTCCATAGAAGAATTAACTCCATAAAAGTGTTAAATCTGGATCATCGATTGCGGAGATAAACGATCCGAATGTGCACTACGAGGCCGCCCTATAGAGAGTGCCCTTGGTCTGCAAAAGAGAGCAATGTGAGATGGCCTGTATCAAATGTTTTAATGTCAGATTTTTTGATTTATAGTAAGCAGAGCCATTGAATGTGTTGTACGGTTGTACCTCTTGAAATAGAATCCACCGCCACACCACTAAAAGAATGTGAAGGAAAAAAAGAAATACTTACCAACCTGACCCGCGGTTTCGATCGGATCCAAAACACGGCTCTTGTTGTGGGAAAACCATGTGGGTGTGGAGCGAAGAGGGCTAGAGAACATGCTACAACATGGGGAGGGATGAGTAATTATTCAGTAGTCCCGACTCCCGGAGCACGGCTGTTCCAAATCACTTTAGAACCATACATTCAGAGCATCCACACCCACAAATGCAATTTTTTTTTTTCATACTATTCTCATTTTTGGGCAATGAATCTATCAGTGCCCATTTTCCCAACAAAAATAAAAAAATAGCAAAGGTGCTATACCCATGTATGCCTTTTTCCCATAAATTTTGGAATTGTGGGTGTCGTACCCAATTTGTCATTAGGAATTCTCCCAGAAATACCTATCGATGTGGATGCTCTTATGTAAACGTGGACCTCACAAGAATGTTCTGGAGCACCGAGTGGCCATGTTTTGGGAGTACTGAATAATTAGACGGGAGTGATTGGATTAGGTTCACAGTTTCCTCAGATTTCCAGCAAATTAAATAATTGATCATTTTGAATTCCCTCAACTTGGGGTCGTTCATTAAACAAAAAAACAAAACAAGATGGAGGGTTAGGCTCCTATTTAATAAGACATGACCCTTAATGTGTTTGAAGAAACAACTAAAAATACATTTCGAACAATAAGTCATCTTCTTTCTCCTTGCATCCTTTCATTCGCCTACCACAAAAATGGCGAAAACTTGCATTCTTGAGATGATTATCACAGCTGTTTTCTGCTTTCTTTTCGTTAATGTCAATGGGTTGTTGCCTTCTGGGTGGTCAAATGGTCATGCTACTTTCTATGGAGGCAGTGATGCTTCCGGAACCATGGGTATGTACTACACTTTTTGTATCCCATATACTTTTTGTTAGAATTAGATCTTCCTCACCGGTCATTAATTTGGACTGGACGAGACAGTCCAAATCTCAATCGTTAGTTTCTGCAATTAGTAGTCCGAATTTTCTCAGAGACTTTTATGAGTATATCCGAACAATTAATTATACCAATGCATGGTTCAGATTAGGCTGTCTTATCCAGCCCTATATAACTCATATCATATATAACTCATATCATAGGGCACAAGTGTACAAAATTTTGAACCTGAATTGAATGATTGTTGTTTGCCTGTAGCTGGAGCTTGTGGGTTTGGAAACTTGTACAGCACCGGATATGGGACAAGGATTGCAGCTTTAAGCACAGCATTGTTCAACAATGGAGCATCTTGTGGGCAATGCTACCAAATTATGTGTAACTATAATTTGGACCCGGATTGGTGTGTAAAAGGAACTTCTATTACAATCACCGCGACAGACTTTTGCCCACCAAACTATGCTGAATCAAACACCAATGGTGGGTGGTGCAACCCACCTCTCCAGCATTTTGACATGTCCCAGCCTGCTTGGGAAAAGATTGGCATTTACAGTGGCGGGATTGTGCCCGTGTTGTTCAGAAGGTCTTAATTTTTCTTTGTCTCATTTTATATACTGTCAAATACTAAAACCAACTATTGATTTTAGCAAATGTTGATTTTAAGCAGGTTTTATCAAATGTGAAATTCATGTAACGATACAAATCATATGACAGTGATTTGTATCGAAATTATGAAGGAAAAAAAAAAGATGGCATGTGTCCAAGACACTAGACAAAATTCTTTGTCATTTTTATTGACCAAATGGCTTATAGCATTGTCATTTGTTATGTGATATGCAGGGTGCCATGCAGAAAACATGGTGGAGTTAGATTCACCATTTATGGAAGCAGCTACTTTGAGCTTGTACTGATTACAAATGTGGGTAACGCTGGATCTATCCAAAGTGTGTCGATCAAAGGCTCAAACACAGATTGGATACCAATGTCAAGGAACTGGGGAGTAAATTGGCAGTCAAATAACTATCTTAATGGCCAATCTCTGTCCTTCAGCGTCATGACGACGGATGGACAAACACAACTATTTCAAGACATTGCCCCTTCTAACTGGCAGTTTGGGCAGACCTTCAGCAGTGCGGTTCAGTTCTAAAACTGAGACTATGGCGGACGTTACGTTGTTGGATTTCAACGGTCGTGGCATGCGCATATCGAGTTTACGAAAGCAGCCTGTTGTTTTTCATGTCTTATGAAAGCAACCCGTGCTAGATCCGCCAAAAGATTGCTTAGTTATCGTATTGAAGATTTTTGCATATAAATAAGAGGCGTGGTAACATTGAGGCTTCATCCGTTTATTTTTTAAGGCATACTAATATTTTGCTAATATACAGTATGATGATGTCGGTAATAAAATATTCTTTTTTTTTTTTCACTATGTAATATTTGTTATTCGTTGCTATAAGAAAACACACTTTCTTTTTTCTCAATCATTCAGTAACATTTTTCATGGTTTCTGATCTACTCTTTGTTTTGGAATGACGGTTTGTATATATCCAAGAGTGAGCATCTCCAAGCCTACTAGGTAAAATGACTAGCTAAAAGTAAAACAAAAAAAATACACTCAATATTTTGCCTATTTCTCTTTTTGTACACAAACTCCAATGCTACTCTTCAATTTGTTATTCATCCAAACTAAGTTAACAAAATTTCAAAAGAATAATAACAGGCACATTTTTTGGGCAATCATGTTTAAACGATCTCTTTTTCTCTGTATTTCATGTACGGTTCAAGAATGATCCGCATTTTAGACGACAATAGTTACCCTTCCGTGCTCGATAGGAGTAGCCAGTGGGATTATCCTAAGGCAAATTACCTAGTCTAATAGACCGGCCCTTGGAACCTTCAAATTTAGGTTTGAGTCGTTTGACTAGTTATATTTGCCAATGGGATGAGATAGCTTGTAGACTTGCAAGATGAAATAGTCCAATTCACGCTAGGTAATTGAGGTTGAAAATCGTGGGCTCTTAATGAGAAATTCTTTTCCCAGCCCACCCAACACAAAAAAAAAAAGCTAGCGTGGCCCAATATAAACCAAATAGGCCCATATGGTAACGTAACTGGGGCTCCATACTAGAGTGAGGACTTTCAAAATCGGGCCCAAAGAGGAACAGCTCTTTAGGATGAAAGCCTTGGCATTTCACGAAATCGCCCAATGTCAGTTGCCTTACAAAGATTGCATCCAAAATACACTGAAATAGAAATACTTCAAAACTAAAAAAGGATAAAACTACTAGGCCCAAAGTAAGAAGATGTCTCAAACAATGTGAACTGAGCCTCGTGCTTTCTAACCCATATTGCGCATCGCAACCAAATGTTGCTCGGGCAAATAGAATCAAATTCGGGTTTAGGGTGATCCAAGGAGGAAAGAGATTAAACTCCTTACGGATTGTGAAGATTAAGATAAGATTTGTAACTCAGCAAGCAGGGAGCAATCCGAAATTATTAGCCCACCACCAACACCCACCGAACTTGAGAAGACCAGATCGGGAAACCATCGGATTGGTAAGCAGGGAGGAGCTCTGAGCAAGACAGCCAGTAAAAAAAGAAGAAAGAAAACCAGAAGCCCACCTCTGACCTCAACTCGTTATTTGACCCTGCGGCCACCGCTCGCCGTACCACAAACCGCCACCTCCACGGCAGCAACAAATTGACTTGAGACGCCAGATGTGCACTACTTCGATGTAGACCACAAAGGGGACCGGACCACCCAGCCAAAATAGGAGTCGCATGGAGGCTAAGGATTTGGGTGTGTGAGAGAACACATTGTAAGAAGAGGGAGGCGACGACCCACTCCCCCGAGGGAAAAACCTTTGTTTTGGAAAGTTTGAGAAAGTAAAATTAAGTGAGAGATGACGCTCTATGCTATGATGGACATTAGATCCAAAGATTACAAACTGCTCAAATTTGTGATCAACAAATTACCAATACATCTAGAAAAATGGTTCAAAATTACCGTCAAGGAGAGTTGTTGATTTTAATTACGTACAAGTCTAATCAAGTCACGTTGATTACTCTTTTACCCTTTAAGAACCAATTTACACTTACTCTTATCCTACCTCCCACTTTTCACCTCCACCATACATCCACTTCTGGCTAGCAAAATTTTAAGAGCTTCGAGCTCGTGAAATTTGAGCTAGTGAAATTTGAACTCGTCAAATTTAAAATTTCACGAGCATCGCTCGTGATTTTCACCGTATTTGAACTCGTGAATTTCACTAACTAAAAAGGTATAGGCAAGTGAAATAAAAGAGATAAAATAAATAATTGACAAATAAAATGGGATGGATGAAGGATTTAAAAATCATTAATTGGCTCTATTATAGTCATGAGAAAGTCTAGTCACACATTCATTTTCAAAATTAAATTTACATAGGATTTGTCCCATTAGTATATGGGCTCAAGTTTTTTGATGATCAGAAACGTTCAACTTATATAACGCGTCGAAAATAATGAGAATACTAGAATTTAAATTTATAAGATGTCAATAAATGCCTCATCTGAAATAGGGGAAAAAAACTCACTTACAAAAAATAAAAACGCAGATGTGTCAAAAAATAAAATGACAAATGTATTTCGATTGGCCATTTATCGATATTCCATAAACCTGCATTTCGGTATTCTTCTTATTTTCGATTTACTCTATAAACTGAACGTTTCCAATTATCCAAATGACTAAGTCTATGCGCGTTGATGTATGAAATCAATAAAAAATGGATCTTGTTAATGTGTGCCCAATAGACACACGATAAACACACAAACAAATAAAGAAAATACATACTTCAATACACATTTTACATTTATTTATACACTTTCACATATTTCTATATATTTTTTATAAATTTCAATATACTTTTTCAATCTTAATGTCTGCCCAAGAGGCAAATGTTAGCATTTTCGATCAAAAATTTAGTTGTAAAAACAACAATGCATGACTTTCCTTGCAGGCGACAGCAGGTGCCCACTAGGTTACACAGTACACAAACCACTGAAAGCAGGATTGGTCTCGCAAGAAAGTACTAGCAGTTCGTCATAGCCGAATACTAAAACTTTGCAGTTTCTCCCGTTAACTGTTGGGTTTCGATTCATCAATGGAAGATTCAAACGTCGGTAGTACAGGTATTACGCACGACAATTTCAAACAGCCCGACGAATTTTCTTGTTCTTCTTCGGATTCAACAGTAAGAAAACAACAAAAACAAGAGTCAGTCAAAGAAGACGATGAAGCGGAGTTAGAGAGAGAAGATGAAGCAGATTTGAAGCGACTGCTAATGCCTGATGTGGGCGATCTTCCTCTTGTTCCTCCCTCCGCCGTTGATTCCAACTTCGTCTCCTATTTCGCCCCAGGTTTTCTTTTCTTTTCTTTCCCTTTCCTTCACTCCAATATTTTGTTATAACTCGCGCATCCGGGCTAGCTTGGACACAACTGAATTAGCGCAACTCGATTAGTTATAAGGCACCGATTCCACCGTAACAGGGCCAGCTAGCTGCAACTCGATTAATTTCATATACAACCGTCCACTAGCGGGCCCAATTAAAGTCCGTAGTTTCCTGCACTCCAATTGATCCCGAGAATGAGACCTAGAAAATTGTTAACCTCCAATTGCATTTTCTGTCTTGTTTAAAAGCTGATGAATGTCATTGGAAGAAAAGGATAGTTTGGATTTTCAAGTGTATGTTATTATACCCTTAGGATTGTTTTAGATGACCTTTTCACACTTGGTACCAAATCTTTCGTCAAATGTGAAATTGATGGGAAAAGGTAATATTTGAAGTGTAATGCTGTCAGCAGAGGATATCATATCAACAAAGAATCTAAAATGTTTGATCATTGAGATAAGAGACGAGTTTTTCAGCAAAGGGGGAAGCTTGGAATTCTGATTTTGATTTGATGGAATGTTTAAAAGAAAAGTATTGAAGCATTCAATTCTCAATAAGAATTGTTAAACTTGGTTTTTGGGATATGTTGGATTTTCCAAAGCAAGAATCGATGAAAACCCGTTTGATGGTTCCTCTCAAGTCAAGCTTTTCAACTGAAATTATACTCAGAGTTGATGAATAAAGAGAGTAAGAATGGGAAAATAGAGGCAACACAATGCACAGGTACTGGAGATGCGATGCTGAGTCTTATCTTTGCTTATTTCTTCTTCTTTTGCCCCTATTTTTTTGAGCAAAAGAATTGACGATCAGCTAGTAAATGTTTTTTACCATTGAACTCACCTTTTGCCTTTTGTGTCTCATCAGACTTCCTCAAACCAGGACATGATCAGTATATCTATCGTCATGCCAATGGGTACGATTCTGTTGTATCTTTTCATACGTTTACATACATTCATACACATGTTACCTTCTTATGTATTTGTGGATTTTGATTATCTGGAGAAATTTCTTTGGTCGGATGTAAAAAGCTTGTGCGTGATCGGATTGGCACCTACGCACCTGGCTTTTAAGGATGAAGGAGGAGTAACAGCTGTTGATTTCAATGTAGGGAAATCAGATCGAAGTGGGATTAAGGTGACTGGGAAGCGCAAGAAGGTAATCTTTTGTTAACTTAAAGAGAATTTAAGTGGCACGATAGCTGACACCTGTCTTCAAAGAACTACATCGATAGTGTGAATTAAGGTATAGAAGTTAATAGTCTACACAGGCTAGAGCTATCCACTATCAGGAATTTTTGGTACTTTGATGCTATAAGCCTATAATTGACTAATACATCTTAGTTATTTCCTTTCATATCTCTCTTCTACATGGATTCTGGAGCATTTTGTGGAAAGATGCCCCAGAAATGATAATGGTTTTGTTGTTGATAATATATTCTTCGCCCTCAGTAGTTAATGGTTTATACCCGGATGTTTCAAACTTAAAGGTTTTATCTTCACAGCAGGCCCCAGGAATCTCATCCGGGGGAATTTGTTGTGGTGAAAAATAAGTTTATTCCTGGAAGTCATATGCATAATTTGACTTCAAAGTTGAATTGACGAAGCAGAACCTAGTACTGTGGTTCTTTTTAGAAGTTATGACCGCATAATCAGCTATCTTGTTAGCTACCCAGCTTTTTCACGTTTTTGACTCGACAGAAAATGACTAACAGAAGAAAAAGGATTAGAAAGGTCTTATAACTATCAGAAAGAGTCGAATCATGATGTGCTTTTATTTTCCCCCTTTCCCATGATTGGTACTAACAGGGCCAAACTTAATGCTAAACAATCAGATCATACGTTGCCTGCATTTCAGGCAGACATTTGGTTTTAACGAGATGGTGTGCATTTTAGTAGGTGTTAGGTGAGCATGTTTTGGCAGTGCTAGGCAACACTTTTAAGTGTTACAATGCAGTATACATAGTGAAATTACTTTCATGGTAGATTACATTGGTCTTTTGGCTATTGAGTTGAAGTATTTTTTCCTATGCGCTCTTGGAAAATGTTTCGTATGTAAGCAAAGAGAATCCCTTGTTGCAGAACGCCCAGCACTTTGAGTCCAATACAGCTTTGTGTAAAGTGTGCACCAAAGATGATACTTCTTACATTGTCAGGTTCAATTTTGCTTCTCATTTCCTTCTTACATTTGAAGTCTTCGATAGTTTTTCATTTGTCTTGGTGTTGACGACTAAAGATCTCTGGGCCTTTTCTCAGGTGCTGCGTAAAAGGCTCTCTACTTGAAGTGAATGATAGGTTGATCAAGAAACCGAGTCTGCTTAATTTAGCGGTATGAATAACATTTTTGTTCAGATATGTGGTACCACGGAAACTAGGGGCAGAGCCAAAATATATCTAGGGGCAGAGCTGTATAGGGACCGGATTTCTGTATAAACCTGTTCTATATAGTATGTGTACTGCACGTGCCCAACAGAAACTTTATTATTGACACCCTCTCCACTATATCTTGGATCATTTCAATGAAAATTTCTCTTAATGAACTTCGTATTTCTTCCCCTAGTCTTTCCCCTCTCGAGTTAAAAATCATGGTTTCGTTTGCCTCTGGCTATATCACTTTCAAAGATCACTTTGTAGTAGAACTGCCATTAACTTTTTCTCCGATGATCAGGGATGGAGCCGGGGAGGGGCCAGTAGGGGCAGTCACCCCTGCGTGGGGAAAAAGAAAAAAAAAAACTTCTTAGTATTATATAGAGAAAAACAAAATTTCCTATGAATTATATAGGTTCGCCCTTGTCTCAAATACATGTTCGCCCCTCTGTATTGAAATTCTTTGCTCTGTTCCTGCCGATGATCTCTCTTTCTTTCTGTCTTTTGAACGTTGGACAAGTGTTACACTCATCTCCAATTTATGTGTCTTTTGGGGGTTTGTATTGCAGGCAGACAGAGAAGGATATATTGCGATAATCATGCCGAAACCTGCTGATTGGCTTAAGACCAAGCCTTTGTTTTTGGGCATTGACGAGTATAAGAAATTGAGAGAACTCTCTTGACCAATTTGAATAATCAATGGCATGAGAAATCAATCTTTCAAATGAACTGATTTGGCAGTGTGGTTGCCTTTATTGAGAGGTTGCACATTACTTCTGTAAAAGAACTCGTAAGAGGTGGTTTTCCACAGTTTTGTCAATCTCTAATCTCTTTTTCATGTATTAATTTCGGTTTCTGCTTTTGGCATTGAGAATTTGTCAAGAAATTTTTTCCTTTCGCGGTCATATTTTATTACATTTGGAGTTGAGAATTTTTCAACGTATCGAAAAGCTGCCTTCTGGATCAAATCACATTAAAAACACTCTCCGGCGCTCTCTGCCTTCTCTCTATAAGTTTTCAATGCTCTCTCTCTCACCGGTTTCCTCTCTCCAATCTCCTCTCCTCTCTCCACCTACAGCCTCCATCTTTCGCCTTTTGCCCCACCTCTCCACGGATCCAAAACTCTACTTTTCGGCCACCGGAGGCTAGAGTTGGGGTGGGGGTGCAGCTAGGGGGCACGGCTGAGCATCACCAGCAAAAAAATCATCACATCCGGCGGTGCAGCTCTCCGGCGACATCTCAACCGGCTGGTTCCGTTATCTTCCTGCTTTATTTTGTTTTACTGGGGCTGTTTGCTAATGCTACCCCTTCGTGGTATTTTCTCACCCGTGTGTGGGTGCTTGTTTGATGTTCTCATCTGTATTTTCTGCTAATGGTTTGAGCTGGGTGTCCTTAGGGATCCTCTAGTAGTAAATTGAAGATAGACTCTACGTCGACACCCAGTGTAGGTATGCTTTTGCAGTATGTGTCTTTGAGCCTGTGAGCCTGTGTTCTGTTCCAGTTGCTCATGTCTTAAATTTTGGTAATTTCGGTAATGGATTGCCTGTTGATTAAAAAAAAAAAAAAACCTCCTTCTGCAGTCCTCCATAACATCAATAAAATATATTTCGGACTAATATCGGCAATTATCTTTACAAAAATGTTTTACAAATAATTCAATATTAAGCCCTTCCTCTCATACAGAAAATAGATCAACTTACTAAAAGTTACAAATTCCAATCAATTAAATATTTTGATCAAAAAAAAAAATTCAATTAAATATGAGTACTTACAAAATTCTTGTCAATGATCACATCCTTTACCCCAAGATACAAGCAAAAATTCATGGATTTTTTCACCTATGTTTCTTGTTGGAGCACCATAACTTGTTGCATAACTAGCATTCTTGACCTATTTATACCAAGGAAACACAGGTAAATATGCTCCTCAAGCTCTTCCAACTGCTCCAAAAAGCGTGTTTGATGGATCTTAAATTCCCTCACAACCTCCATCAACACCTCACTATTCCCATTCCTAACACACATATCCGCAATGGCTTTATTATGTTCTATCTCATCTTGTAGCCTCCCAACAAGCCGACTCATAGTATCAAAATCGTTTATCAAAATAAAAACCCCTTTCGCTGCAGCTTCAAGCTGTGCGCTGAATCTTTCTGGCAAGCTTGTTTTAAGCCCTTTTGTGATCGACTTGATCCTTTTCTTAGCTAACCCTAACGAACAAGCGAGCGATGGAGCCACAACTAAACCAACTATGCTATGAATTGAAATCACTAGCAATGCTATCAAAAGTGCACTACAAGAAACAAAAAGACTATACCCCAAAATCCTCTTACTATACTTGTTGAACTTTTCTCTCCTCCGAATCTTCTTGAACTCCATTGTCAATCCATGAAGCAAAAACTCATGACTATTGTGTAATTCCCGGAATCGCGATGAGGGAATTCTGAGCATTGGGTTATTTAGCTTTGTAAATGAATCAAGCTCCTTAAACACATGATTCGTCGAGTTTGGGTGATCAATTACCCTTGTGATTATTCTGTAATTAGCGCGTGCTTGGTGGACACTTCCAAGGAGTAATTCGCACGCGTTGGATGCTTCAAAACTAGCTTCAAAGTAATCAACGACTAGGTGATGAATGTTGGTCCCTTCCATTACATCGGTTAGGGTTTCTGGCCGCGGTTCAAATAGGTAATCGGAGAGACGAACGCGAAAAGGACGGGAAGACGAAGAAGGTAATCTATCAAGAGATCTTATTTTCCCCATCTGATCTTGAACTTTATTGAACATATCTGTGTAAGATTTTGTCCTTAGAGCCTCTATGTACTCTTCGTTTACGCTTAACTTGTTGGCCAAGCCATCCGCACGGTCATTTCGACGTGTATCTGCAAAGCGAAAGAATGAATAAAACGCTAGGCCGCGATCAAAACAGGAGAAAGAATGACTAAAGCATCAAAAAATCAACAGATAAATAGAAATGCATGTAACCAATTAAAAAAAACTTGTGCCAATTTGCCTTTTTTATTTTATTTCCGATTTTTGATAGCAAGAAATAAAATGAGGAAATAGATGCAACATGAGACTTCTCTGGGGTTTTTTACCTAATAAAAACAAGAAAATCTCAAGAATTAAACAATAGGTGGAAGAAGTTCAACGACACGGAATCAGAGGTCCAGTATACCGGATTTCCTCCAAAACGGTGCGTATAACCGGCCACTACAGAATGGGATTCACAACCTTGGAAAGAACCCAATATCGAAAACATCGAGGAAAAAGATAACAACAGCCAACAAGATAGTTTTGATTAAGAGAAAGCTTCTCCGCAACCCAGAGAGAGAGAGAGAGAGAGCTGACCTAATCTAGTGAAGGGCCATTTGAACTTCAACCAAGCCATTTTTGAAGCAGCAGATTGACAAAATGAAAGCGATAGCTCATATAAATTGTTCCTGTAATTTATAGGCTGATCTGAAGATTCAGATAGATTTTAGAAGAAGTAAAAAAGCTCAAAGAAGACAGTTGTCAAATAATAAAACACAAATTCAATTGGGATATGGTTTCTCTCAAAAGAGACTCCACGCTATAGCTTCCCTCGCACGTACGTCCTGTTTTTCTACAGCCTAATCGTTTTATTTTTTGGCAAAGTTTTCTACTGCCTAATTATTGCTTTCAAACAATAAAACCCAAATTCTACTCTAATCAAACACCCAGGGTTTCGTCGTGGGCATAAGAAAGCAATAAGTGTTCATCCTCTATGATGTCGCTTCTTCAAATCTCACAAAGGCTAAACGTTCCAAACCTTGTAGAGGGTATGCCCGGTCGTTAATCAAGCCCCAAAATTATAGTGGTGTCTTCAGGAATTTTTAACAAGGTGTTCAAAAACTACCTTAACTCTACTAACTTTACGAATTAGCCATAGATTTCCAAGATTTAATTTATTAGTGTGAATCATGCAACCAGAAAATACAAAATTACATAAGATGTTACAGTTCCCCGCGAAATTGTATATTTTGAGCCAATGAAAATTAATCAGGCACCTCAATACACTAATATTTCTTTTGTATGAAATTGTGGCGATCGAATAGGTTCTTACGGATCTTTTTGGACATATGCTCTTACTGATCTTTTTGGACATATTGAGTTGATTATCATTCAGAGAGAAGGCAATGCACGATATTGGTACCAATAGATCCCTTCATAAAGTATTCAATTGTGAAATACTTGGATTAATGGGTATTCATCCAGTTGACCACCACTCTTGACGTAAGCTGATCCGGACATCCGGTTGTTTATGATAAATTCTACTGTAATCAGGTAAGAGGTGATGAGATTCTACTTGTGTTGCAATTAATGGTTTTGTCTTTGAGTAATTACTTTCTGCAATTTTGTGGTTCTAATGAGGGCTATCCAAATGAAAGACAAGGGAAAGGAAGTCTATGCAAGAAACTGTGTAAAAAGCCACGCGTTTCTGTGGAGAAGCTACATAAGTTTGAGCAATTTAAGAGAGGTAAAGGTTCCTACAAATGAGGTACGCTGCTAAATTTGCTACTTGGAGTCTACGTTTGGTATAAGTTCCGAAATTCAAACACCTGTTTATATAATATATGGATGGGGTTTTTTGGTAAAATTCTCTGCAGTATTTTGAAACTTCACGTGTTTTTGTTCACCACATTAGCATGGCTAGCTATGACATCACATGCCTTTACAAGTTGTAAAACACCTTATATTTTATCAAAATTAAGAATCCTTGCTTGTATTTGTCTCGAAGAAAAGATTAGTTTGCAACCAATTGGGGATAGGCCGCAAAAGCTTCTCCTGTGAATTTTCTAGTTTCGGCGTAGATGGTCTGTCTTTTGGCAGAATCAGGGAAGGAATTTAGTTGATATGACGCAAGCTGACCCAAATACCCCCGACCGCCAAAACCTACAACCAAGAAATATTTGTCAATGCAACAGGGGTTCCTGTAATGCATTAGTGTACTTGGAGAGTGTAGTGCACTTGGATGGGCTTTATCAAGATCTTTTTGTCATGATTAGAAACGTTCATTAATTTCATAAAATTTATTGAGTAGAAGAAAAATGCTACAATATCCCCATCCCCCCTTAATTATGGTGTCCCCCAATTGTAATATGTTACGCCTTCTAAAGGTTAATGTTATGCCATTGAGTGGTTAATGTTATAATGAGGGACACCGCAAAAAAAAGTCAGGCGTAAAATGTTGTCACTTGGAAAATTTTATGACATGGTATGGCTTAGATGTTATACCTTCTAAAGATTAATGTTATGACATTAAGTGGTAATTAATAAAAGTTTGCCATTGAGTGGTTTTTGTTATGTCATCCGTGGTTTTTTGTTACGATTTCTTATGATTAATATTATGCCATTGAGTGGTTAATGTTATAGACACGGCCGGTATCCGCCGAATAGGAGATATTGCAGCAGCAACCTGATTAGAATATTCAAATAAAATAGATAGATCGATTGGACCTGTTTTCCATGTTGACATGGATCGTTTAGTAAGAAAAATTGTTCCTTGAATTGACTTAGGTTAGTTTTTAAGTCGATTTATTGTGAGAGAATGAAATATCTCGTAAAACGCAATAAATCAATTTTGAGTTTAAACCAAGAATTAGAAGCGACATGCATAACATTAGGGTATCTAGTGAAACGAATTCAAGTCATCGAAATCAATTGTTATATTTCAAAAAAAGGATGGATAACCATCTACTATTAATTTCAAAGTTTCCGTAAGCCGTAATCTTGTGCATTTTTTGGGAGTCAAAAGCTTCTTTTGTTTTTGTGCTCTCAAATGTTTTCTTAAAACGATTTTCCTGCCCATGTGATGAGCTTTTGTCTTACCGAAAATGATGGTAGAAGATGAATTTACCAACTTGATATACAATACCGATTGGGATAAGCTCCCCTCAAGACTCACATTCCCATCATACCCATCAAGATCCTACTTTGTGAGGCTCCACAAGACTCACGATTATAGTGATCCGAACCCTTCACCCCATAAACCTTGATGAAACGAAATGATACGTAAAAAATCAATTTAATCGGAAACAGTTGAACACAATAATTATTCATGTCTTGTGTTACAAATTAAACCATACCAACGGTAACGCCCTACACCAAGAGGGTTAAAAACCTATATTAACGTTCCATCCACGAACATAAGACAAAGTCGGCTAAGTAGTTTCTGACAATCAGCTTTTAAGACAAAATAAACAAAAGAGAGCTATACAAGACGAGTTACACGCCCACACAATTTCATGTGTTACAAACTTCACTCCAAAAACAATGTGTACAAAGTTAAAAGGAACACCAAGTCGACGCACATCTCAACTCCTACAGCCCATCAGAACAGTAGTGGACCAAACCTCTACAATCACTTGAAATGGTTTGTGAGTGTTACTGCTTCATTCAAGCGGAAAGCATAAAAACAATTTACAGGAGCAAATATGGATCGAGTAATGCTTTCAATCATACATAGCAAGAAACATACTATTTTTCACAAACTATAAGTAAGCAACAACTTTTCAAGAAGCCATAGGGTTGCTTCCCTCGCAACCAGGAGTTTTGACGATACCGTGACCCTGTGAACCAACTGGAATTTCCAACAATTTGTATACCCTATTTGTGTACAACAAATAGATAATTTATATACCCTTCTTGTGTACATCGAGAAGAAAACGAATCCAACAAGCATTAGAGCTATGGCATGCTTTTGAAGCAAAAGCACGTTTACCAAATTTTTCAAGTAACTTGATCCATATCCACAATCATCAAAATATTCCAGCGTTTGCAGAAAAAGTATAAGCACAAGATTTATTGGCTTACCACAGGGTGTTCAAGTGAACACCCTGCCTTTGCCTATTCATGTACTAATTCCAAAATCGATTGGATTGACCACCCAACTCTTTGAATGTTGAACACCCAAGAAGTTCACAAAAGCCAAAATAGCAAGGAATCCTTCACCAGGTCTCTCTCTCTCTCTCTCTCTCTCTCTCTCTCTCTCTCTCTCTCTCTCTCTCTCTCTCTCAAGTGATCATCAGTGTAAAGTTTTATTTTCCCAACCAAATTAATGAGAGAGATGAATGGTTTTTTATTATATTTGTATAATATTTGTCAAAACATTACTCGACATCTGATTTCATCAATTGAATAGGTAAATCTCAAGTTTTGTAAATAATTAGTTATCCCGGAGAGTTTGCTTGGACATAGACTAACCTTGGGATCCCTAAGTTTACGTCCGCGCAAACTTTTTATCGTATTCATAAGTTCTTATTAACAACCCAAATAAAATTTTCTGGAACCGCCACTGCTATACTAAGTGTAGTATCTTTCATATTCCAGGTCGGGAACGTGTCTCCACCTCAAGATTGAGAATGAGGCTTTTCGATTTTGTCTTTTGAACCTTTAAGGTGAGTGTGTTATTTCATTTAAGAAGCAATTTTAAATTTACATGTACCGTCCATTTTATAAAACAGGACACGAATAGTAACCGTGTCTATTGATACCCGATCAAATTGATTTTAACTGTTCTTATTGATGAGGTGAATTGGATTACTGCCGTGGACCTTGTGGAGTCCACAAAGTGAGGTCTTGAGGGGAGCTGCTTCCACATTGATAACTAGTAAGGGCTCCCTTATATAGCTATAGTACGACATTTTTTGTTCGAGATCAAATTTCGATGATCCAAACTGCTAGATGTGTTTAAAACATATTTTTAAGGTCCATCCAGAGGATTTGTCAAAAAAACAATACTCGGAAGGGCTTGATCCGAGTATTTTTTGATAAAATCCGGGTATTTGTTTGTTGACAAATCCTCGCATTGGACCTTAAAAATATGTTTTAAACACATCTAACGGTTCGGATCATCGAAATTTGATCTCGAACAAAAACCGTAGTATATAAGGGATCACTTATATACTGCACTTCACTCCACTTGCATGGGAGTATAAGGGATGTACCAACTGCACTTCACTCCACTTGCATTATAGATAATATATAGACGGCAATATCTTCACGCATCATATATACATGTAGATGATCATATGCTCGTGACGATATGAGAGCAACTATTAATTCACAACATGAGAAATCTCTTCCTCGATCTTCTGTCCTTATGACTGCCTCTGTTTATTTGATTGAAACAAATTAAAGGAACCATAGCAAGACCAACAAATTACTAGGAAAGTTAGGCAAGGATATACATGTATTATCTTTGGTTGACGTCCATTGATTAAAGACACTTCATGTTGTTGCTTTCACTTCATAATATAATACGACACAAGCTGAACATTGGACACAAAAATTTGACTCGTGGAAAAACTTGAAAACCTAATTGAAAGTGGCGGGATTAGGTCATCAGGATTTCGAAAACCTAATTAGAAATGCCAAAATTAATATGCAAGATTAACATTTCAAGAAAGATATAAATCTTCACAAAAGTATTATATACAGAGAGACATCAAAGTAAAGGTTTTTAAAAGTAATTAACAAAACCACCTAGTAAATTATTTTTTTTTTTTTGGAGGAATAGAAAGAAAATGCATTAAATCAATCACCACCACAGTACACAAATCCGAAAAAATAAAACCTAAAAACTACCAAAACAACCTACAACTACAAAAAAAGAAACAAATCGGAAAAACATCCACCTAGTAAAGGGAAGAAAATCTCTTGAGTCATATAGGTCCTTTCGGTTTGGTTTAGTGAGGGTGGTGGTTTGTTCGGTTGGTTGCTGGTTGTCGTGGTCGTTTTTTGGTCTTTGGGTTTGGCTTCTTTGGCTTTTTTTGTTTGATCTTAGTGTGGCTTTTGTCGTGGTTGTTTTTGGGTTATGGGTTTAGTTTTCTTTTCTTTTTTGGGCTTCGTCCCAATAGGTATTTTCACCCTTGGGCTTCTCCAACCTTGGTTGGAGTCTTCTCTTTTCTCTCCCCCTCTTTTCCTCGATGTAACCTTTTCGAGCATCTATTATATCTTCTTTTATTTATCAAAAACATCCACCTAGTAAATTGTTGGGATGGTTCGAATTCCCAATGATATTTATTGGGATGGTTTGTTTTCAATGTGTTGGTTTATTCCCTAGAAGTCTCTCTTGAAATGCTATTGTGAGCTTTTTTCAAGGCATGGAGAATTGATATTCTTGGACGCATGCTTGGTGGTTTTCTTGGTAGAGTTCAAAAGGCAATCAAACCCATAATGGCTTGTTCAACCGGTTCAATACATACCCATGTTCATGTATGCTTTGTAATAGCACAAGGTGAGAGCAAGTTAGGGAGTGATTCTTGTACGAGGGTACAAGGGATTGGGTGTGGGTTTTTCATACTCAAGTGTACTTGTACAAATTATACTCATAGTGAAAAGAACGGGATCCTCTCCGCGAAGTCAGCGGGTTATTGCCGAACCATATAAAGTGTGTCTCTCTCTCTCTCTTTTATTTTCATCTACTTCCATTGATTGTGATTGTGTGTGTGTGTGTTTAAATCTCGGTGCTTTGATGCTTCCGCATTAAATCCCAACAAAAATAACTTTCTAGCTTCAACTAATTGACAAAAGAATCATTTACAAAAAATAGATATGTCAGTGTATTGCGGTCCCTTTTAAAGCCCACATTGATTCCTAAACTCAAAGTACAATCTTATTGAGCTAATTATTATATAGGCACACTCACTCTATAGCTTGCCACACTTCAAAGCCATTTTTCAGGCTTCCCATAGGCCTGGATCAGGAGACCCTGTAGAGCCCGTTACAGGATTGTAGGCTTTGTAGCGTGTATCGCAGTCATCCAACCTAGCAATCTATGGTTTGGATTCGCAGAAACTTTCTTACCGATAAGAAAGTTTCAGCAAATCCAGACCATTGAAAACACTTTTGCTTTTGTCTCATAGGCTTCTAGCTAGCTAGCAAAGCCTCAACACTTCCAGCTCCTTCATTAATCATGGGTATCGCTACGCTCCCCACAGCTCTTGTATCCGATACTCAAACTCAAAGAAGTAAATTTTAAATTCTCAAAATGGACATGGACTGACAGGAAATCAGTAGCTTCCATCAAAAGATTAATAAACACTGAAGTATAGGTACGATTAAATCAAACCACACTAAAGCCAAATGCTGAAAGCCACAAGTTCGAACAATAAGCCCAACTCTTTTCCTCATCCAATAAGGCTTTAAAGTTGACTTTATGGCTTCTCGGCATCAATGTCGATCACGAAACGGTACTTGACATCGTTCTTTGCGAGCCGACCAAGGGCTTCGTTAATTTTATCAGGTGTAATTGTCTCGATATCGTACGTAATGTTGTTTTTTCCACACATGTCCATCATCTCTTGCATCTCCTTCAAGCTCCCGATAAAGCTACCCTTCACTACTCGCTTTCCTGCAGAATTCCACACACACAAAAAAAAGGAAAAATACCCGCTCTGTATCGAATATGGATTCGTGACAAACCCTTAATACTAAATGTGACTTTGAGATAACAGGTTCAAAGCAGGCCAATGAAATATTGAGAATTAGAGGGTTTCAACAAGGAGCAAAAAGGGATTTCTTGTGCTTTTGGTTGGAAAATGGAAAGGAGTTGGGGGAGGTTTACCAAATATCAAAGGGAATGAAGGCAGGTCCATGGGCTTGTCTGGTACACCCACAATCACCAATGTTCCATTGACTTTGAGCAGTTCTACGTAAGGCCCAAGTGAGTGGTAAGCGGATACGGTATCCAAAATAAAGTCCAGAGACCTCTTCCCTGCCTATTATCACCAAAAAAATCAACATAGGTAAAAAAAAATACTACAGTATGACGACAAATCTCACCATCCACTAATAAAAAGTCTCACGCACACGTCAAGTAAAAGGTTCAATCTCACTTCTACTAGCAAAAAGTCTAATAGTCCTTTATGAACGGACCGTACAAGAGTGTACGTACGTAGGAGGTTTCAAACCTGCATCTATGATGAAACAAACTTTGAACCAAGAATTTACAAACGAAATGGACAAAAGTTCAATTTTAAGGTGTATTCCTCACTTTTTTCGCAAGAAATCGTTGATTATTGTCCAATGAAAAACCAGATTTTACGAACCTGATTTTACAGTAAAAAGATTAACAAACCTTCATCTGTGCAACATCAGTGCTGACTATAAAATCGTCGGCCCAAACGGTCCTTGCCCTCTTTTTCTTTGGCTTAGAAGGGAAGGGTGTCCAAAAGCTTATATAATACAAGGCCAAGCCCATACTAGGCGATGTGAGACATTAGGATCATAACACCACGCAAGACCAACAACCAATCAGAAAAGTTAGGCAAATGATTGAAAATCAAAGCATTTTTCTTCTTCCTAGTGAACATACTCAATTCAATTCAGTTATTGGAGCCGAACTCTTTTGTGGATTTATGACCACACATGTTGTAGCTATGAACTGCTATTTCTTCATTAGCAACAATGGCTGGTTTTGTTACGGGACAGTTGTGATATTTGAATCGGTTTATAATAGGCCGCTCCATGAAGGATTTGTTCAACCTCATTGCAGAAATATGCTAGTTCTGTCATTTTTCTTGCTTCAGCTTTTACGGACCAGTCTAATAACTTTGCGCAACTGGCCGCTTTTGAATCCTACTAATAAAAGAAAACTCGTGGTAATTACATTGCTGCTTTCACTTCCAAACAGAATAAGAAGACGCAAGCCGAACATTAGATAGCCTGCGTTTGGGAACGGAATAATGCTAAACTCGAAAACCTAATCGGAAGTGGCCGATTCATTCTTTCTCAAAAATAACTCTCACATCAAGAAATGGGAATTCAAAGCCGAATTTAAGTTTCACAAACCCAACACTAGTATGTGTGTGCGCGCGTGTGCTTTTGTATATCTTGTTATTAGCAAAACAAGGAGACAAGGTCCGGCCCTGGGCATAAACCCTCCAAGTCACCGCTTATTTTTGGGCAAAATATAGGGCTCCAAATAGCAAAATATGGAGTGGAGTTTTGTTCACCCTCCTTAAAAGAGGGTGAACAAAACCCTCTCCCTCCTATTGGTAGAAATGGTGTAGACCCCACCAGAAAGTGATGTCATGCTTACCAAAAAGTGTATTGCACAGGTAAACATGACATCATTTTGTGTGGATCATACACCATTTCAACCAATAGGAGGAAGGGTTTTGTTCACCCTCTTTTAAGGAGGGTGAACAAAACTCCAGTCAAATTGAGGAGTTTTGTTCACCCTCCTTAAAAGAGGGTGAACAAAACCCTCCCTCCTATTGGTTGAAATGGTGTAGATCCCACCACAAAGTGATGTCATGCTTATCAAAAAGTATGTAAAATATTTTGCAAATATGCTAGCGTAGTTTAGCTGTTTAAGTTGCACGTATTCTAACCAATAGGTCGCACATTTGACCCTTCGCATCTTCATTTTTAACGCCAACATATTTTCCAATTGGTACGGAAAATGGTCTTAAGAACTTCTGCCAGTGAGACTTTATCTCACGACCAAGGATACCAAAATGGTAATTTTTCATATAACAAGATACCCAAATGTTAAAAGTAATTTACCATTGCACCGCAAAGCAATCTTGATCCTCTCATCGGAAAATTAACATATATAGAAAATACTGGGAGATCCCATTTCAAACCTTGCTTAGGACACCAAAAATTTCAAGACCGACCTGCAGTGGAGCCACAAAGATAGACATTGATTGAGAGCATTTGCTGTCATCAAAAGATTAAGCACTTGACCCACGATTAAAGCATACAAGAAAAAAATCAAAATGCTGAAAACAACATACGTTCGAACAACAATCTTTTGAGCTCAACTCTTTTCCACCTCTTACGAGGCTCTAAAGACTCGATTGCTTCTGGTCGGCAATGTCAATCACAAAACGGTACTTGACATCGTTCTTTGCAAGCCGGTCAAGGGCTTCATTAATTTTCTCAGTAGTGACCGTCTCGATATCGCACGTAATGTTGTATTTCCCACACACGTCCATCATCTCTTGCGTCTCCTTCATGTTCCCTATCATGCTACCCTTCACTACTCGCTTTCCTGCAAATTTCCGAGAAACAAAAACGGTCTCGGAATCAAATCGTGACAAACTCTGATTACTAAATGTGACTTTGAAGGAGCAATAAGTGATTTCTTGTACTTTTTGTTGGAAAATGTAAAGAAGTTAGGGTAGGTTTACCAAATATCAAAGGGAATGAAGGCAGGCCCATGGGCTTGTCTGGTGCACCCACAATCACTAATGTGCCATTGACTTTGAGCAGTTCTAAGTAAGGCCCAAGTGAATGGTACGCGGATACGGTGTCCAAAATAAAGTCTAGAGACCTCATCCCTGCCTGTCACCACCAAATCAACAGAATAAAAAAATATGATCATCAGTGCTTTGATTAAAAATGGGCCCATTTTGGTAACATAAACACGTGAACAATGTTTGCCACAACTTTAAAACACAACTCCGAAGGCAGCTTTGTCCGAAACCGTCCAATGCACATGGGTTTACATGCATCGAACAGTTACGGATACAGATGTTCGGAGTTGAGTTTTGAAATTGTGTGTGTTGAATTTCCATAAATTTGTTGCCCCTCTTCCTATGGCTTAATTGGTTCAACTAACAACTACCACATAACGACACAGAAGCAAAACAAACCCATAAAGATCTAGTATGGGCCTTCTAATTCGTTGAGAATCCGAAGCTTTCTGCATTCTACATTCTGCAGGCCCTATGCCCAGATGTAATTAGCATCTTTAAGCCTCAATAGTATCTTTACCGTGTTTGTCTCAACTTACACACACCTCGACTAAGAGGATCAATCTCACAGTCCACTAGCAAAAAGTTTGATTTAAATCGGAACAAAAGTTGGTATGAACTGCCCTACAAGAGTGCACTTAGGAGGTTTCAAACCCGTGTCTATAATGAAACGGAGTTAATTTTATCATTTTACACTGTTTAAATTAAGACTTTAGAGATGAACATAGTGATGAACAAGAAAAGTTGAGGGAATTCTAATCATGATTGTAAGTTGTAATTCTTCACTTCTTGTGGCCTACCGATTAGAATACAACCTTACTTCATTTTTGTGGTACAGAGACCATTAAAGTTTTTCAAATCCTCTGTTTTCTCCCCTCTTTTTCTGGTCGTTTTAATTAGAGAAGGGTTACAAATCTTGGTTTCTGTCCAACGAAAAGCAGACTTTAAAAGAATAACAAACCTTCATCTGTGCAGCATCAGTGCTGATGATAAAATCATCGGCGCCCAACCGGTCCTTGGCCTCTTTTTCTTTGGACGGAGAGGTACTGATCACAGTCACATGGTGCCCGAACGCCTTGCCAAATTTGACAGCTACATGTCCCAGACCACCCAAGCCAATCACTCCAATCCTTTTCCCTGGTAAGTCGACCAAGTTGTTGTCCTTCAGCGGGCAGTACACCGTTACCCCGGCACACAATAGGGGCGCCGCCGCATCCATGGGTAGGTTTTCCGGTACGTGCACGACGTATCTGTTATACAAAATGTGGCACCATATTTAATACTAACCCTCAGTATCATCACGTCGAATTGATTGATCTACTTAAAACTTTTTTATCGTCACTTCAAACGTTGATATCAATCGATAACGAATCAGAATAGCATTTTTGGCCAGACTTAGCAAGAAGGCAAGGTTCGAGGGGGCATTTGCCACACGACTCAAACCTTGAACCTCTTGATCACGGAAACCACTTGATCTAGTTATGGACCATTACCTGTGATCTGCAACCAACATCTTGGAATATCCACCGTAAGTGATGCTACCATCCCAGAAAATGCCATTGTAAGTAAACTGGACTTTGTCACAGTAATTCTCCTGGGATTCCTTACAACATTCGCACTCCAAACACGTCGCTGCCAAACATCCAACTCCAACCCGGTCACCTACCTTGAAATTGGTCACATTGCCTCCGACCTTGGTGATCAACCCAGTAATTTCATGCCTAACAAAAACAATACACACACAGAAACATGAATATTTAAATCTTTATTGTGCAATACATACAGAGCAATACTACGTACACAGATCTAAACACAGATGTGTCAAGAATCATTCAGTGCATGTAAATTGTAGCGGCCGGCTTCATCTTGATCCGTCTGGCCCCCCATCCACTGCTGGGTTCGCCAGCATCGAATGGGTGATACCAAGGACCAAGCCCGAGATCGGGGCACAGTTAAGAGAGGGGTGGAATCCAGCCCGTCCTCGGCAGAGGGCGGCGCGCAGGGGTACGCCTGGCAGCTTCGCCGAGGCGATGCATAGGGCTCGGATTGTCACAGCCTCGGCAATACTAACCCAGGCCGGGGTGCACCAGAGGCCGGGGCCG